>JAODKC010000041.1:406183-430659 GCA_026777985.1 Mormyrops attenuatus | reverse complement strand
CCCCCCCCCCCCCCCCCCCCCCCCGCAATTGCAATATTTTAAATTTTCATTTTAAATTAATAAACCAAATAAGGACATGAAAATGAACCCAAAATAAACTACCATCAAATAGAATATGTTATTATCAAACAATAGTGACAGAGCACTTGCTTCTGCTCAATGTCATCTCAATGGAATCCATAATATTTCCATACAGCCTTTTGATGACCAATTCTTGTTTGCTTTTCTCCTCTTCACTCATTTTTGTTAAATTTTTCACAAATGCACCACATCTAGATAATCTTGAAAAAGAACTATTATTAAAATTGCAGAGCTTGCTAAGCTTTCTTTCCTATAACATAGTGAGAAAGTCTTAGAGTATCGTCTTAAGCCGGCTGACTATCACGGTACTTGAGATGTGACAACTGCATGTGCATAACATGCGACGTCAATATTAACGTGGCATTATCGTGCAGGTTCCGCGCAACACTACAAAAACCCTTCTTATGCAGATTAGAGAAGCAAAATCATGTAGGAGGGGGTTGAGAAAATACTGGCTAACAGCCGCTAGACAGCATCCATCTCGCAGAATAACTGTGGGGAGGCGGGACTCATACTGTGAGATGCCTCCGCTAGAGACCTTGAGCTCAAGCAGGGGAAGTGTCCGACCAGCACGGCGAAGACGATCGGACCCCAAAGGGGAAGCTGATTCACGCATACGAGCACCAAGTCGCTCTTCCTGTAACGGCACACCGTGGGTACAAGTCGTACCAAGTAAACTGGCAGGTCATTCTTCCTGTAACAACACACTGGGGTGTGATTCGCAAACCTTAAAACAGCAACACAACAAATTTCACATTCCACTTTCAAGAGCAAATAAATTATATGAGGTGTCCCTAGCAGATTCAGATCTCCAGGCAGGATGAGACCTGGGGTGGGGGGGTGTCATCTGACTTTCACTGAAACGCATCCATAGCTGCAAAGGGATCGTCCAGTCTGGGCCCTGGGGAACACGAGCATGATCGCGACGCAACAAAGCTTCTGCTGCTTGTGCGGAGACGCCTGAATGAAAACACAGAAAGGTGGGGGGAGGACACACAACAACGCCTCATTTGCAGGAACGCCACGAGTCCGGGCACGCAGACTTGCGTCGCTGTTGGCAGGGCATAGATATGGCACGCATTCGGTGCAGGATAAAAACGGCCCTGCTCTCTACACGGGCCATTCTTGTCTGGCAGACTGCCACTGACACTGTCACTTTCGAATGGAACCAAAACGCGTATCACAGCCACCCAGCTGCTCACATGGCCCACATCACAGGAAGCAATATGACCACAGCATGTCCTCGTGCAGCCCACCGCCATGGCGCTCCTTTACCATTTAGAAGCCACCACCACACGCAGGCACAAAGCATGTCTACGCGTCCTGTTACAGACGATGGCGCTAAGGTTCTCAGTGCAGGATATGAGGAGTCTACTGAGACTGATGACCGGGAGAGCGATAAGTGGCTAACCATAAGCAAACTGAGCAATACTGGATGCAGGGCTTTTACGCAAATATGGGAGAGGAAGAATTGTTGAGACAGAGTCAAGAGGGGGGCGCACAAAGCGAAAAAACCGGGGAGGCTGGCACAGACCTCTAACGCCTGTGTTTATTCACTTGACATGTGCTAGCCTCATCATTATCGCTATGGAAACCTGCCAGCCATCGATTATACCTCACAGACCCAGGCAAGACGAAGGGGGAATGCCCCAAAGCGCTGCCACGGCAACCAGCTGTGAAGTCACGATGAAACGCTATGATGGCCTTCACCAGGAATAGGGATTTCTAATTATGTGGGATCAATGCAATTAGATTAAGCGGCTGGACATGAGATTCAATGATGGTCTACCTATGTGCACCTATAGGCCCTCTCCAGCATGGTGCACTGTCATGAGGAGAGCACCCTGTAAAAATGAAATGTTACTTTATTAGCCATTTGTGCAAGTACAGGTGCATAGCAATTTGCATATCTCATCTTGCTCTCCTATGACAGACACACTTATCACAGGGTCAGTCATGTATCCAGTGGCCCTGGAGCAGTTTTCAAGTTAAGGGTCCAACAATGATGTGACTACTCTGCCAAACACAGGATTTGAACCAACGACCTTCGGATCACAGACCTAAGTTGCCACACACCACCACCAGCGCACACTCATACAAACACATGACTAACAGGGCACACAGTCGGTCAGCATCACACAGAAGGTTTGAGGGCTTCAGCAGAAACGGCTGACTGATGTTTTTAAAACTCAAAGCGGTGCAGAAAAAGGAGAAGAAAAAAATGAATTCAAACAGAAATCTCATAGAAGGGGGATCCCAAAACGTCTGAATTCCAAATGGAGCCAGACCATCACTGAGAGAGGAAGTCAAAATAGGGAATGGAGATTTCTGGGCCCCTGCCCTAAGCCTCTGGGTTCGTTTCAGCATTATTTATTTTTAATATGCTGACCTCACCCTCACAGATCAGATTTGCTGTGTAAGTGCCATGGTGAGCCACATACAGGCTTACACTCTCAGCACTTTACAACACTTAGAGAAGCAGAGCGGAACGTTATTTACACAATTAGCGTTACTCAATCCAGAGAGGCCTGTGTTGGGGGGGGCAAGGGGGTTTCGTTTAAACCCCCCCAGGACACACCCCCACTACACATGGAGATGCATGCTCATTGCTAAGGTGAAGTGCCCCAAACAGGGAGGCTGTGCCAACGCCAAGCAAAAGGCAGACTGACAGATACGTACATTTCATCCCGGGGGGGGGGCAAACGCGCGTGCTATATGTGCATAAAACGCAAAAGGGGCTGACAGCCAGCGTGGTGCAGACATGGGGGCGGGGGGAACAAGCCTTTTGTTCTTTCGGGTCTGTCACCACTCTTATCCCGCATGATCCGTTTCCAAGAACCCGAACACCCGGTTTGTCGAGCAGGGGTCCGCCGTCAGCCCAGCCGGGTGCTGCAAACCACCCGAGACCAAGAGCTGTTCGGGTCTATCAAACCCTGCGCCGAGGCTCCCGGGATTTTCCCTCCGGAGAAGTGTAAGGCCAGCATCGTGGAAAGGCAGTCCGTAACAAAGAGCCCCGGCCGGGCTAAACCTCGCCGGCTGCCTGCCGATCTGCCATCAAACATGGCGAGGGAGAAGCGGGGGACGGCTGGCTGTGCGAGGAGGGGGACCCGTGGAGGTGCGGCGGCGGGGCTCCGATCCCGGCGCTCGGACTCCTATTGTTTAACTGCAGCTTGTGCCTGGGACAACCCCCCGAAGGGCTTCGTGCGTTTTGAGCGAGCTTAGCCCTGGTCCGACATTCCCGGGTCGGAAACCTCGGGGGGCCGCCGGTCCCGCTCCGCCCCGGTTCGACTCTACCCGACCCGGTTCGCACCGCTCCGGTCTGCCGCGTCGCGACCCACCCCCTCCTCCTCACCTGAGAAGACTGGAGAGCGTGTGAGACGAGGAGCCGATACCGCTGCCGCCCGCTCCTCCGACTCCAGAGGAGCCGCCGCCGACTCCGGCAGACTGCCGCTTCGCGGACAGGAGCTTCTCCACGGCGGCGCGGTTCCCGGTGCGGGCCGCCTCTAGGAGCTCCTGCTCCTTCCCCATCTCGGACGAAGAGAGGGGCAGACGGGGGGGGGCGAGAGCGCAGAGCAGCGACGACGCAAGCAGCCTAGTTAGCAGCGACAGGTAGGGCGGCTGGCTCGCCACTCCCGGCGCGTCACACTCCCATTCCGCCGCTCCCCTCCGCGGCTCCGCCGAAACTTTCTTTCAGCACCACCGGGGGAAACTTCCTCCGCGCGCGACACGTCACGCGCCGCCTCACTTCCGCGAGACGGCCTGCCTGCGTGACGTCCTCCACGGGCGGTGTTACGTCACTCCAGCAAGCTGTGCTCAGCAGTCATGAATAAAGCTGTAATAAAGCAATAAATCAAACTCCAAAAAGGGGCAAAAGGAACAAAAATGCATGTACCTACTTTGTGTATAAAATAAATTTAATGAAATATATCTGAAAAGAAACAATTTTCTACATTTTAACAGCAACTGCAACCAGTTGATCAAGATAAATCTGCCTAGAGGACCCCCGTCTCCTTGGTGATATGTACCTAGGGTGTCCTGTGTCTCATTTGGGGGGGGGCATGGGCTGAAAAGTTTGGGAACCTATGTTCTAGGCTATGGCCTAAGGCACTGGCAAACGTCAGTGGCCCAGGCCTGGCATGGGAAAAAGAGAACAGTTAAACTTATTAAATCTGGTGGATGGAACCCCTACATTACATAGTTTTTAATGCATTTTTGGCAGGGAGGGCAGAGAACAATCCACGCCTGAATTTGGGAAACATATAAAAAGACAGACATTACAGTCAATTGAAAAGCAGGACTAAACTAACAAGACATACAAATAATCAAAATAAAGTGCTCAAACGTCAAATGGTCTTGATTATACTGAAAACACTTTACTGGCTCTAAGGCTCAGTTCATTTCTGGGGATTCTTATAATCTTTCTAAAGCCTCAGGTAATCAGAAGAAGAAAAAATCATGGAATCATGATACTTTAAAACAGGTATAAATGGTAGAAAGGTCATTATTCTGTCCGCAGATGGATGAGAACTTGGGTGAATAAAGGAAGTGTAAAATCACATGAGAAAGTCATCATCTAACAGGGCATCTTTAGCTCAGAGACAGTGATTAAAGCCACCTGTGTACTGATAGCCAGATAAATAGGCAGCCCTTGTATTTGGCTTTGCTGTCATCATACGGTCATCTTGTTTAATAGCCCACAAATGGGATCGATCGCTGGTTATTCAGGAATCTGGATGCGAGACGGATCCATAACCGCTGACCGACCCGACGCGGCTCATGTTTCCGTCTTGGATCACAAATAAACAGCTCCCTGAAACTAAATGGGCATTTCACAAAAGTAAAATTGCTGCAATTTTACATGTAAATAAGAACGAAAAAGGGCAGCGCGACATCAGTAATAATAATTAAGGTATTCAGAATCCCCCCTCCCCCCGCCCAGCCTCCAGCCTCCAGCCTCCAGCCTCCAGCCTCCAAGGCTCTACATACCCTGTACTGCTTCCTATATTTCATCAGCTTAATCCACTCTTATTCACCTAACAAAGTCATGCCATTAAGCTAAGGAGCATCAGTGCTGAAAGCTGTCGTAGACTACAGACATACCTTATGTGTTTTGCAAAGAGAAAAAAAAATGCATTTGTAACATTAGTATTATAAATGACAATCAGCTCTAGCCTACTATATAGGTCTATGTTACATTTAGCATATTGAAAGGGGAACGTGAGGACATTATGAGTGAAGGAACCGGGGTTTGGGGGGGGATGCGTCCCTGCAACATCAAACTCTCCTCTACGCCCTTGTGCGGGGGGGTCCATTGTCTTCCATACTGTGCCACTGAGACTTTGACAGAGGAAGCTGAGATGCAGTGTGTAGTGTTAGGGGACCGATGGATACGAGACGCACATGAAGAGTATGCTCTGTGGTCTCAATGGAGGCCGTTGCGGTGATGATGCTCCACATCGATTGCTATCAGTAGCCCAGTCTCCATTGGGCACTCACCACTAGGGGGCGTACAATGTTTCCCAAGCCCAGAGGTCCTCTAGGCCAGCCAAAGTGTTTTTTTGTCATTTAACTTTGTTTGAAATGATACATTTTAGTAAAGTTGATCCTTATAGCTGAACAATTTGTACAGAGTATAAGAGCAAAAAAAAAGTCATGCAGTGCCCAATGTCGACACAGAAGTTAAGAGATTAGATAATGCTAATCTGAAATACAGTACCCTGTTGGCTTTCGCTGTTCCAGTCCATCACACGTTTGTCAGTCTCTCAGTACATGATTGTTACTCTGTATGTTTTCAAGGCATTAGTGGGGAAACACTGAGGAAAGGGGAGTTAGAGAGAAGGTGGGTGTGAATGAACAGGGACCTGTTTCACTAAACGGGATTTTTTTTGTTAGCCAGGTAACTTGTTGGATTTAAGGTAGTCTGGGCTAAATGTAAGTGAACGAAGATAAAGTCCATTTAAATTGGGGTACCTTGAATCCGACAAGTGATCTGGCTAAGCAAGAAATGCTGCTTCGTGACGCAGGCCACAGATTTTTGATTATGAAAAGAGCTCGGGCTTTGTCATGATCTCAGTCACTAAAGGGCTCTTACAGGAATCAGGTGGATGGAAGCAAATCGGCAGCCCTGCAAAGAAGCAGTCATTTCACTTACCGCTAATCAGCCAGGCCTATATACATATTGACAGCAACGTTTGTTTATTTTAGCTGTACAAACTGAAACATCTCTATGTGGTACAATGATGTTTGGGTACATTTTTATTTTAAAACAGGCTGTCCTACACTCAACAGGGGACCTTAAAAAAACGAAGATTACCTGTACTTATGTTACATGTCCTCTGTATGGACACTGACCATTGAGTATGGAAGTAAGCTGCCCAGACCATCGTCACAATCCCTCCACAAAGCTGACTGTGCTTCCACTAAATGGTATCAGTCAGTACACATAGATCATTTGCTTATTGGTCTAATTTACTACCCATTAAAATACGTCTTGACGTTTAGTGTTTTCACTTTCAGTAGCTGGCTGGAGATGCCGTCAGCTGGTACCGCAACCCAGCTCCAGGGGATGTAGGCTTGCGGATGTGCCAATCGGACAGGAACAGGCCGCGCGGCACTCCAGGTCAGCTGGCCCCACTAAGGAAAACCCAACACGAACCACGATGTCTTGATCCAGCAAAGTAAAAGTGCAAATGATTCTTCATTTTTATTAATAAAAAATTGATTCATGACACATTGTGGCAGCTCTCTTCATATGTAGGTTGGTTTTAATCGCTGCCTTCGCCGTCTTTCTTACTGTAGGTTGATATTAAGCAATATCAGGTTTGTAAATACTTATCTTAAAAGTACAGAACAGGCTGTAATGTTGGTGAAAACCAATTCCAACAAAATATTATGACACTGGATAAAAACATAGGCTAAATAAAAAGTGACAGAGCAGGGTCAGCCAGGCCCTGGAGCAAATGGGGTTAAAGGCCTTGCTCAGGAGCCCAGCGATGAATCACTCTATCAGCCTTGGGATTTGAATCTATCATCTTCTCATTATGGGCCTGGAGTCTTAACCTGCAGAGCCACACCACCACAAAATAAGATGCTACATTTTAAAGCCTGCTGTGTTACATAAACAGACAGTAAATAAATAAAAGAGCTGACAATAAAACATTTATAAATATTCAAAGATGGCTGTGAACCTGCTTAAATAAATGGCCGCATCCCACTCATGTGAGCAATGCTGGACAGGCGATCATGGTGGCGTGTTGTAGTGCGATATTCTCTGTGTTCTAAATGATCTGACCTGCAAGTACCTCTGGAAAATGCAGCTGCCAAATTAATGAACCTAAATACAAATTCTCCCCCTTTCTACTCCCTTACTCAAAGTAGCTAAAAGGACACTCACTGGGCTTAGAAATATTCTTCCTTGCCTTTTATCAATTAGTATGCCAAATGAAGACAAATGAAAACACCAACCCTTTAAGTGTTTATCACGTGTGGTGCTGACCACATGACATTTGGGTAAAAGAAAAACATGCAGTTCAATTTCTTTTTTGGTGTTGCTCAGTAGACTAAACCTCTATGCATGTGATCGGAAGGTTGCCGGTTTGAACCCAGCCTTGGTAGAATAATCACGTCTGTGGGCCCCTGAGTAAGGCGCTTAAGCCCCAGCTTCCTCAGCTCTGCAATGTAACTACCCCTTTGCTAAGACACCCAAGCTTGCTCTCACCTCTATAGAGAGGAAGATGAGGCAAAATGAGAATTTCCCCATAGGGATTAATAAAGTATCACTATTCTATTCTACCTTTCAGCACATGAATGAGGTCAAGTGAAGGATCACCACAGGAAGACGGAGCGAGGCGTGTGACAGACCTTCGGTGCCAATAGCAACGGGACAGGCCACGACCTTATCTACATATTTATTCATCTGGTTCTGAAACAGCTCACATAGACCCACTTTATGGGACCCAGCTCACTGATATCAACAAGAAAACATGAAGACTAATTCCAAGTGGCACTGGGTGCTTTGGAAAGGGATCGACCTCATGCCTGTCTGGGCTTGGGGTCCAGCGTGGAGACGTTCATGGACGAGGAGGACCCTCAGAGACCTGAACGGCAAGCCGTTGCTGAGACCCACGGGCAGATACAGCCTAATACTGCCAGAGTGTCCACATGATCCAGGGTTCGAAAGAGACCAGAGTCCCGATCTCAGGCATTCTGCCATTGCTCAGAGACAGTAAAACAATAACACTGGGATTCTCAGGGTTGGAGCAGATATTTCACTTCATATCCAACTTGCCCAGTAAACAAAAGGTTTTAACCACCTGCAGTTTGGCACTGAAATAATTGGCCAGTAGTGCTTCAGATGTTTCAGCATATTTCTGCAATTTCTTCCGTCTGCCCACTTCTACAAAAACGACCGCATTCAAACTCAGCTTCCTGATTAGAACTATTTTTGTTCATTTGTTGGCAGAAGTTTGTGCGTAATGGTTAATGACAAACCCTAATCACAATACTGACACAATACTCCAATACTCCACAAAATCATTTGTCAAGTTTGCTCTACTTGGCCATGGTTCTCAACCAGTTTAGATTCAGGAGGCATGAAGTCACAACCCAAATGAAATTGGTAAAACTTTTCAAATGGGGCTGGGGCGTGCTGGCAGTAAAATAATTTAACCATACACTCTGTGACCCACCAGTTGAGAAGCACGACTCTGGTGTATGCGAAACACTGTCATCAACTGTCATATATGGGGACCTTAGCGTTGAAGCTGAAATGATCAACAAAATCACAAATGGCAAAATAACACTGTGGGGGAAAAAAAACTGACTTTTTGTGTTTCATATGTCAATATGAGAACCAAAAACCCAGAAGAGCTCAGCTCTATGACATTGTTGTAAGTAAGTGAGCTCTCCTCGCTCTGAGGGTGCAGGCGGATTCCAGAAAGGCTTGTCGGGGGGGCGGATGAGACAACAGATGAGTCTCACATGGGAGGCGACAAATTCGGCAGGTTTCAGAGGAACGTCTGCTCCAGACCAAGGTGAAACTACACGAGAGAGAAACTCCACATGACACTCGGTCCTCCGTGGCGAGACGGGGCTTGTTCACTTCCTGGTTGGCACGCTGCCTAGCCGGCCCTTGCCCGAGGGGAGCTATCGCCCTCCCTGGAACACGTTTCACAGGAAACACAGGAAACGGTGAAAGCAGAGCGGACTGGGGGCGGCATGGGCCCTGGGGGCTAAGATCTGCTAAATACTGCCTGGGTGTGTCACCTTGGTGACTCTGTCAGACCAGAAAAGGCAAGAGAGCACTCTAGATGTACTGGGGAGTGTCCCGGGAGCTGGGGGGACCCCCCCCCCCCCCATAGTGTTTAACAAGACATGAAAACAAGGTCTTCCTTACGTCACAGTAAACAAAAGGCATGTTTAGGGGGTGTCAGCCGAAGTGATGAAATCTCTCAGTTTCTAAAATATCCTTTAGGTTTTCTCCGTGCAGGAAGACTCCGTTGTGTAAAAGACCTCATTCCAGAATGTACCGTTACATTAATAACTGGGAGCTAACTTCCCACAAGGGTCCCCGCACATCTTAATAGTAATCACATCTGAGACACTGCAGAATGACAAAGTCTGCCGCAGTGACCCCCTTTAGGCACCGGGGGGTCCGTTTCCTCTTACGTCAGCTAAGCCTTTCTCTCCACTTCACTTTACATTTGGCGACTTTTGCAAGGTAAACAAACTGACAGACTTAGAACCATTTCCCTATTTAAAAAATAGTGTACCATAACCTCCATTTACTACAGTGTGCTCTACCAGTCAAAGGCCATGTGGCACCCTAGGCAAGCTTTACCGCCAGCGCCCCCTATCTGGGACAAAGTGAAAATTGGCTAGCAAAATCAGCACCTCCTCAGAAGATGGCGCCATAGGCTAATGGCTTGACTGGCAGTGTCAGTGTAACACACAACAGCAGTGCATGGCTGGCCGCCACACATCCTGTACCGGTACCACATTTCCACTCCCGGACATCAGTACCATGATGAAGCAGCTCTAGTTGAAGATACACACAAAATACACAGAACTACAAACACACTTGCATTGGTGCTGTCTGAACCATTACGACAGTCAGTGGGTAGCTCAGGCGTCAACAGGGACCACCCTCGAGCAGGACGCCTACCCCCCAGTCACCGGGAAGAGCACAGGAGCTTGCATGGAAATCCAGAGGGATCCTCCCAGGTATGTAAACACTGTAAACATGACATCTCTCCACTGACACACTACAGCATCTTTCTGGCTGTTACTTGTGTATTTCTTCTTCCCCTTTGCAGAGACGGAAACATGCCCGTTACGTCTGCAGCCCAGCCACGATCCGAGAGCACACATATACACTTGTGACATGCATCTACCACGCCTTGTAGTGTATACAAACTATGCAGGCCACTGTAAACTAGGTTATCTACATTCTTGGTCTAGTAGGGGCCTTGAAACATGGCTGAGGAAGTGAGGAAAATAGAGGGTTCAAAACAAAAGGGGGGGGGGTCAACAGCACCTTGGCAGTAGAAGTGGACCAATGTCCAGTTTTGGAAAGTGTTTTGTACCATGTTTGTTGAGGAAAATCATGGACCACTCCCCCGTGACCTCAAGAGACTCTCACTGACCACTCCCCTCTGACCTCAGAAGACCGTCTATAGCCAGACCTGAATGGCTGCTCGTCTTTCACCTGACGATGGCTGTTTTACGTGTTTCATGTTTTTGATGGAATGAGGAGTGTAGTGTCAAGGGTGTTTTCATGGTGATGGAAATACCAAACGTTAAAAACAAAAAGGTCTCTCCTGTGGCATGCAAACGTGAACAAGCCAGATGTGGGAAGGAGACTCAATGAAACCAAGGTGGGACAGTAAACCATTCACGCCCCGTGGAAGCATCTTGCTGCAGAGCTGGGTGCCTCATGGCCCGGGCCCTCACACCGCCGAAGCCTGGATTCACCGTGCTCCTCCTCCTCTTGGAAACGCCAGGTAATTTTCCCTTCTGCCTTGCGCTACCATGTCTGTGCGGTGCTGCCTCCGCAGTGCACTGTTCCATCCGAGATGGTGAGGGACTGCACCCTCTGCTGGTCGCAGGTGTGGAGCTTCAGAGGTTAAACAAGGGGTCGTACTTGCGAACTTCTTGAAGGAGGCGCTGTTGGTCAGAGACAGCCTGGGCGAGAGCAGCCTGAGCTGCTTGGAGCTGGATCTCAAGGGGGGTGCTCTGCACCTGACAGAAAAGGACATAAGGACCGTCAGGCATAACAGAGCTGGCAACTCAGCTCAGAGATATGATTCCACCTAGTGGCCAACCAGGGAATTTCAACTGTGTGGCTGGAAATGTAACTGTATTACTTATTGCATGTGTTCCTATTTAACTACATAATGAATCTATCTCTGTCGAGAGGAGAGCAATGACACAAATGGCTCTAATAGCACCTCCTCATATGTGCCATCAGCTCGCCGCCTGCCAAGCGCGCTCGACGCCCCACCTCATGGTTCTCCTGCTGTCGGACAGACGGAGAGCAGTCTGACAGCCGCCAGCACGCCTCGGTCTGGCCTGTAGCAACAGCCTCCGCGGGGGATTTCTCCATGTCGCTCCCACCGGCTGTGAGAAAGAATGGAAACAAACTGAAACACACTGCCGGCGTGGACAGCAAAGGTGTCAGAGTGCCTGCAGGCATGCGCGCAAAGCTATAAATCAGACTGGTCAAACTGGGTTTCAGGCCTACCTCTCAGACAGAAGACTCCGTCATCAAATCGTTCCAGGACCACCCCATTCAGCATGAAGACCACAGGCATTGGCTGGGGGGATGTGGGGTATATCTGCGGCCCGTCGTCCTAGGGGAAGACGGGGAAGGGGTCAGGGAGAGTCACCCTCAGAAGGTGTCCTGCCACAGACCAATGGAAACTGGCCGGAATAAGTGGCGACACCTGCCTTTAGCGTGATGGTGGCGTTATCCAGGTGCAGTCGCATGGGCTGGACGTCGGCGCTGAGCTCGTCCTCCAGGAACGGCCCGAGCATGGACAATGTGGAAGCCAACAGCTCAGCCCGACAGCCAGCCACACGCATCTCCAGAAAGCCGGCAGACTCAGCCAGGGGCGAGTGGCGGCCTGCGCTTGGGCCCAGCTCCATTCGTGCACGGACCACAGGGCCAGCATCGGCGGCAGGGGAAGTTGGCACTGAGGGTTGGTGACGGGTAAGAACTGCTGGGCAAAGAACAGAATTTATGAAGTTAAAATGGCATTTATATAAGGGGCGGATTTAAGTCATCACTGGAGGTTTATTACAGGTGCTCAAATAGCACTGCCTCACTGTCTAGATTTTACATTAGTGATACTCAGATCACACTGCACGAATGTTCCGTTCTTACATTACTGATACTTGGATCATACTGCACCAGTGTCCTGATCTTATGTTATCGACACTCAGATCACACTGCACCAGTGTCCCAATCTTACATTACTGATACTCAGATCGCACCGCACTAGTGTTCTGATCTTACGTTACTGATACTCGGATCGCACTGCACCAGAGTCCAGATTTTACGTTACCGGCTCTATTATTGCACTGTAACAGCTTCCAGATGGTATGCTGCTGGTGCTAGGATTACACTGTGATACTGTATTAATACTGTATTACTGTGCAGTGAGAGAGAGTGGCATTTTGAATTGACAGGTGAAAAACTTGAAAGCCATGTTGGACAGGGTTACATTGGGCCGTCAGTCGATGCGACCTGATGGGCCGTGGGTTAGCGGGTCGTAACCCTGCCCGCCATGGCCCGTTAGCAGCACTCTGTGGTGATGGTGATGATGCGAGTCTTACCCTGCAACTCAGAGAGCTTCTGGTTGCCCAGCTGCTGGGTTGTGAGGGTCTGTGCCTCCAGCGCCACCACCAGGTCGTCACCCTTCATGTCCATGGTGCAGCCGAAGGAAGACAGCTGCAGAAGCAGCACGGCGGCCTGCACAGGACATTGCCCCCACCTCAAGTTACCATGAGACCCTCTCTAACCCAGACCGGGCTATCAGAGAGACACCCCTGTACCACTTTCACCTCACACACACACACACACACACACACACACACACGTCTGTTTCCGCTCCTCATCTGCACCTTAAAATCACCTCTGCGTACAACACTTCATAAGTAATAAGTACTTTTTGACTTTTTACACTGAAGATATTTACTGGTGCTGGTGACTGCTACATTTCTAGAAGAATATCTGGCTCTTTCTTCTGGCGTCAATGACTCCTCATTCACCGCTCGATCTGAAGAATGGACGGCACAGCCAATGTGGCACTGTACCATATTCCTGTGCTGGCCTGACAGCTACAGAACATGTGTGATGTGGAGAGCAGAAGCTGACCGTGTCTTGGGCGATGTCCTCGGTGCTCTGTGACAGCGAGCTGCTCAGCTCGGCGGAGGATCCGCCTTCATTCCCAGGCATGGCATTGCCGCGGCCGGCTGGGTCAGTGGGACCACAGGAGATGCTTTCCGGGCGCATTGACTCCAAGCCGGACTCTGAAAGAGGGAAACAGGTGGATCGGTATCACTCCTGTGCACGTCTCTCTGGGATTCAGCTCACCTTATGTCCCATCACTGATGGAAGATACAGAAATACAATTACAGTCAGTGGTTTCAGTTAGCTCAGCACTACTAGGACTGATTTACCTTCGTCTCCCAGTGCTGACACCACTTTCAGGGAAGCCTAACACACACACTTACGCCGTAGGGTTTGTGCTCGTACCGGAATCCATATGGACGGTGAGGTTCTCGCTGGTGTCACTGTCCAGAGAGAACCGATCTTCGGGCAAGCTGCCATCCAGGATGGCGCTGTCCAAGGAATGCTGGGAGGGGGACTGCCGTATGGGTGTGAGACGTAGAGCCCCGGGGATGGAGAAGGAGGCTTCCTCGTTACGTTGGTTCTGGTCCCTGCACAACCCAAATGGAATGGTTAAATTTACGATATACTATTCAGAAAGCAAACAGGTCGCGGGCTAGGTGTTACATCTTGTTGTTACCATAGGTGGAAAGTTCAGATCCAGAAAGTAAAAATCCAGACCAAGGTTTTATTTCATCCAACCAGTTCAGTATCAAGAGTCACTGTCACAGAGTACTGAACTGGTTGGTTGAAACAAAATCTTGGTTCGGATTTTCACTTTCTGGACCTGCACAATCCACCTCTGGTTGTCACATACTCTTAGTTTACAGCAGTAAGCAAACAAAACAAATTCTGTTCCCACATAGAACAGGACTGAGCCATAGGTGTGCCTAATCTGTCCAGCTTATCCTGTTGCTCAAGCCTGGTCTGTTTTGGGCTAAACCCAAATTATCTGACCAACTCCCTTTTCTACTCAGGCTTTAGCAGACTTGCATGCTAACATCTTCAGTGCCTTTCTAGGTCAGTGCCTTTCTCAACAGTACTCCTGCACTGGAAGTTTGACGACCTGGAGAGGCCGTGTGAGCAAGCTGAAGAAGCCAGCCCCTGATCTACATCTAAAAAGTTTTCTATCAAAAGGTCTGTGCGATTGCTAGGCACCGCACCGCACCGCACCGGACCCCCCCCCCGCCTTGGCATTTCCCAAATGGTGAGCAGCTCTGGGCCGAGGTCAGACTCACTTCATCTGCGGGGTGAAGAGCATCTTGCTGACGGCTGAGCTTCGGCTCAGCAGGCTGAAGGCATCCTTGGTGATGGAGAAAGCCCCCTTGGTGAGGTCCAGCGAGGCGCTCAGTGCGTCCCTAGTGGCATCCTTTGTGGCACTGAGTGCACTGGAGAGCTCCCCCTCCAGGCTGAAGGAAGAACCTTTCCTGGAGAGCGACGGCTGGTGTCCAGGCGAGAATGAAGGAGAGGATAGGTCCTGCACCACCTGACACTCCTCCTTCTCCTCCCCTACCTCCTCCAGAGCCTCACACGCCTCCTCCACTGGGCCATCCACATCCCTTCCAGGAGCCGCTGGGCCATTACCAATGCCACTGTCCTCCAGAATCTCCAGCTGCGGTGTCTGGGATGGAGAGGGCTCCGAGTCTGTGAGGCTGGGGCTGTCGGTCTCCTCTGGGGACTGTGGCTCCGCCTCGGGCTCCCTGACGACAGGGGGGAGCAGCAGTCCCACCTCAACGACTTCCATCAGGACCGCGACACACACAGTCAGAGACTCCACCTTCTTACCGCCTACCCGCATGGCATCCCGAGACAGCTCTGCCCCCAGCCTGCCCAGGGTGTCCTTCATGCGCAACAGCGCAATGTACTGGTAGTGGTTGAGCCACAGCTTGATGGGAGATGTGGCCTGGGCCAGGATGTGGACCAAGGCCATAGGCAACTCTGCCCTGGCCTCATCCACCTGGAGCAGATCACAGTCTGTCTGGGATTTTGGGGGGTCCCCCAGCACCTCTGAGGAGTGGTTATAGCTGTCTGACGGTCTGAGATTGTAGTTGGTGAAGGGCAGAGATCGAGATGGGTCGTTCTCAAAGGCAGAGGGTTGGCACATCCAGATGGACATGGAGAATGGCTCCAAGAAGGGCAGGGGCTTCCCCTTGAGGCCCCGACGGGACCCCTCGAAGCTCAGGGCCAGCTGGGACAAGCTGATGGCCCAGATGTCCCGGGATCGCGGTGGCTTGGGCTCCACGAGGAGTGGCCCTGTCTCTGCGGAGTGGCGGAGGAAAGTAGGGGGCAGGGGGTGGAAGGTACTCCGGTCCCGTGGAAAGGGACAGGGCGGCGGAGGCTGAAAGAATGGGCAGGAGGAGAAAGAGCGGTAGGTGGCATGCAGGTCGGCTCGGGACCCATGGATGGAGTGGCGTGTGTTGCTCAGCACCAGGTGGGGGAAGCTTATGCTCAGGGATTGGGGGCGGTCGGGGTGGTCCAGGATGGAAGTCTCCAGGGGAATGATCACCTGCAGCCATGGGCACAGACATGGGGAGAGAGGGAGAGGCATTTCATACTTCACTGCATTTCATACTTCACTGCATTTCACTGCATACTGCATTTCATTGCACCCGTTGTGTACAATGACGTGAAGGGGCACTGTATTCTTTTCTATTCTGAGCTGCAATCACTGGAGCAGTCATCATCCACAATGACAGCTGTGTAGAATAATCCCCATCAGGTACAGTAACGTGCAAAAGTATTAGGTAGCCAAACAAAATGACACTTAAATGATGGTGTAAAACTATGATATTATGCCTGTCAAAGTGTGTCAGCTTAGCCATTTCAAAACCTCTTCTAAAGTCACCCCAGTGTTTGCAGCAACCATCCGACACACCCAAGTACTTTTTGACTCGACCACCAGCATACCTTGCACAGCTAATTTATATGTTATTGACTTTTTTTAACCAATTAAATTAAGTGGGTAAGCTGGTGGTGAAATGTAATAAATACATGGAATGGTTGAGGTGCCCCTGAGGAGAGGTTTGGGATCCGAAGCGGTGTTCGTCTAGCCATCCAGCTAGATATCAGTAACTTTTTGTAGAACAGAAGAAATTCTTTCTATTTGTATTGTGTTATTCTTAATTTGCATATGTTCTAATGCTAAGTGGTGTTTTTTTTTGTTCTAAGCAAAAGTTCACTTACTACCCAGATAAATAGCTTTAAATATTTCTTTTGACTGGCTAAGTCTTTTGCACGGTACTGCATGTTAACGTTCACTCCGCATCTCGCCATGGTGGCGGAACCCAGCACATCTGGCAAACACTGCCAACGTTTTTAACGTTGGGAGCCCACCTTGAGTTGGGCAGCGTCCATCCTGGCGTCCACATGCTCCTCCCCCTTGCCACTGTCCTGCAGGTGGTAAAAGGCCTTTACCTGCTCCAGCGTGGACAGCAGGCCCCGGGAGAAAAGGTTCATCCACAGCACACTGGCCGGGTCCAAACAGAGTTGCACGCCGTTCAGCTGAGCGAACAGGCTAGAGCAGGGCACTGAGCCGGCAGAGAGAGAAGAGGGAGAGAAAGACAGAGGGAGAGATGGAGAGAGACAGTGAGAGAGAGAGGGAGACAGAGAGAGAGAGAAAGAGAAAGACAGTGAGAGAGAAAGAGAGAGATAGAGAGAGGGACAGAGAGAAAGAGAGAGAGAGAGACAGGGTCGTACTGGGTCACCGTTTGGGCTTATGTCCCACGATAACTGGTACTTTCTAAACATTTATCCTCCTCCTGCAGAGAGCACTGAAAATCACAGGAGTGACCTTACAGAGTTTAAGATATAAACTGGGATGAGAATGGTGAACACAGCAAATCTACCCAACAACCCAGGCTGAGGAAGCTGGACTGCCTGTAAATACGCCACAAATATCGGTCACCCCACACTGACCCACCCCTGGGTCTCTTCTAGTGGCAGATAATTCATTTTACTGATTATCAACTGGACTGATACCACATTTTTATCTCACAGATGAGACTATACTTGATTACTTGCACCCCCACAGGCAAAGAGGAACAACACAGGAAAGCAGCGGCCACCTTTAACTCACCAGGCAGCCCAAGGCTCTCCGGAAAGTAGTATTCAGTGAACTGTCCGCAAAAGGCAGGCACACTGTCATCCAGATGCAGGGCCTTCCGGTTGCAGGACAAGAATGACTGAGTCTTCTTACTGTGGCGCCCCCCAGTGGACACCTGTATAGTAACAGAAGGGGATTTGATGTGAAAAATGCAAAAACGGGAACGTGTATAAAGATACAAGTGATGGTGAATTACAGAGACAGTAGGTAGGGATCCTGCTCTGAACAGGGAGCCCACGATTCGCTGATAGAGAAGGAGCCAGACCAGCCCCCTCGCACCGTGGCAAGGCTGGGGCCATCAAGGACACAGTACTCAGCTCTCTCACCCTTGTCTCATACATTTAGAGATGGGTGACACCCCCAGGGGATGGCATCAAAGTGCAAGGTCTGGGCTTTTTAACAAAAATGCTGATCATCTCATAGCCACAGAGGTCACACGGGATGTACACAGAGTGCAAAGTGCTCTCCATGCCACCCCAGAGACGGCCGGCTGGACATGTGTAGGGCTGTGACCTCAGACCTCCCGCACCTGGTGGACGTCCAGGTCATCAACACGCACAACCACGCAACTGGAGCGCAGCCTCTTCCAAGGGCTCGATCCGTGGCGGGCGCCATGTCCTCGCTCGGGGGGGCTGGATTTGGGGCTGGGTTCACCCTCTGCGTCAGATAGAAAGAGGAACCGTCAGCCCTCGAACCTCACAGCTGCGGCCTCACCTCTCGGCAGAGCAGAACCGCAGAAATACTATCAGGAAGACACCGTATGACTGGACTTGTAAGACAAAACAGCCCAATTTTGAGGAAGCTTTAAAACTGGCAGTTTGGTTTAGATCTTCACGACATGGGTCTCCTACCCTGGGTTCTCCTAATGGGGAGAGACTCCGAGTGCCCCCCGGGGAAGCCTGAGGCCTCCAGCCGCTTCTGGAACTCCTGCAGCAGCCCGTCGGCCCACTGGGATTGGGTCTCCATGGCGCCGCAGTGACGCTCCCAGTGACGGCTGCCATCCACTGTGTGGAGAGAGGCACAGACATCAGGAGAGGAAGACATCATGGGCATGTTGGAAAAGGATCGCCAGGGAAAGGAGAAGTCAGATAAAAATTCACTGGTCAGCAGTGGTTTAAACACGTAGCCGGTCCAAGCTGCAGGAAGCACCTGTGGTCATTTGAATGGCCATTTGCGTCCCCAGCAAAAGGACATGTCCGACACCTTTAGGTGAACACAGTGACAGGAAACACCAGCTCAGTCCCGAATACTCCACGTCCTAAATATGTTTTCGCAGCTATCGGCCCGCTCTGCTGCAGAGGCTACTGCTGGTGCGGTAGGCAGAGAGTGCCCAGGACAGGTGGGCTAAAGCTTTTGGCGCTCACCGGGCCGGTGGAAGGGGTAGTAATCAAAGCCCAGCTTGCGGAATGTCAGCTGCATGGATCCTTGGGGTCCCGGGGGCTGCGACTCATCTGTACAAATGGAGAAGAAAGTCAGGCTCCCCTCACACATGACTCTCGCCTGATACGAACGTCACATTACCGTAAGTGACAAAGGTCTAATTACAGCAGGCAGTATCATTACCACTAGGTATGCAGGGAATAATGATACTGGTAAGTCAGGGCACCCGGAAGGGGGGGGGGGGGGGAGCCTAACCCAAGCTCTGTGTGGGGCTGTCATTGCAGATGTGCAGGTCCAGGCGGGAAATGTAGGTGTGGTAGGAAGACTCCTTCACGTCATGGAGCTCAAAATACTGGCTCAGGTTGCTGGGGGCACCGCTGGGAGGGGGCGCGGGCTCAGCCCAGGACGAGTGGGCAACCGGTGATGGGGGTGCGGTCTGAGAAAGACAGGACCCCAGCAATCAATCAGTACATCGCTTTCAGTCAAACTCCTGCCTTCTGAAGTGTATACAGGAAGCTTCTCTTCCACATGCCAACCTCTCCTTCTATATCACTTGATCACTTTCAATGAGCTCATGGGAGTTTTGCTTACACAAAAATGTTCTGGGGGCGGAAGGAGAAATGATTCAGACAAATAACCAAATTGTTGAGGATGCGAGTCCAAGTAACTAGAGGAAACGGGACCAACCAATCATGTGTCTTGGTCCCACCTCCTCTATAATCTGACTGGTTGATGGAGATAACCAATCATTTTTTGTTCTGCCCTCAGAACATTTTTATGCAAGTAAAACTCCCATGAGCTTTGAATGAGGCTGGTATCAATATATTCCCAACTCCCCTTTTCACGGCAAGTGACCCTCAACAAACAGAAGGGGTCAATAATTTTAGGACCCCCCCCTAGATGGGAGGACCAGAAAATCCAAGCAAGATTAAGCCACCACACAACATTATGAGTGATTTTTTCGACCCTCCAGAGACCATAAGCTAGAGAATCAGAGAAGCAGGAGCACGTGCAGAGCGGCATGCGAGGCTGAGTTAGTATTCAGCTGCAACAGACCCTGCTCCTCAATGCCTGGCGGTCCCCAGGTTCATATGACATGTTACGTGGTGCTGAGGCCCGAATGAAAGATGCACAGAGGGACACAACTTCAGCCCTGCCCATGGGATCTGACTGAGCCCTCCTGGCAATCCCACCATCACAGCATCTCTTCACTATCAATTCCCAGCTGAAGTCCTCACTGACATCTGAGTCTTGAAGTTATACAGATCCGCAAGTAGGTGCAGAGCCGCGAATGAATTCTTCCTGCTACATGGAGAGCCTGGGAGGGGGTTTCCCTATCGGACTGGCTTTGCAGATAAACCCAGGTTCTTTACGATCGCTCCCATGCTCACCTGCAGCGACTCCCCAGCCATGCTCTTCCTCTGCTGGGCCGACTTGTCCATGGCCTCACTCAGGGACTTGGCATAGTGGATCACGGCTTTGAGCTGAGAATCTGTCAGCACCCACAGCAGGTCGTCCAGGATGAAGTGCAGCTTGGAAGCCAACACGTTGCAGTCCTTAACCTTAGGGGGGGGGTTGGCAGAGAAAGTGGTGGTTATATTCTGCTAGTCTACAGCATCCCCTGGTGACTCCAACTTGCAATTACCTGCCTCAGAGACCACATTATAATACGACTCATTAACAACTGCTTGCCTGTGACTCTCCTTCCACTATCGACCAGGTACTTGTGACTCTCCTTCCACTATCGACCAGGTACTTGTGACTCTACTTCCACCATCGACCAGGTACTTGTGACTCTCCTTCCACTATCGACCAGGTACTCACGACACTCAATCCCCTACCGACCTGGTTACACGCAACTCTCCTTCCACTACTGCCCAGGTACTCACGACACTCCTTCCACTACTGCCCAGGTACTCACGACACTCCTTCCACTACTGACTCTGCCCTTCACTGTCCCATCATGCACTGTGCCCAGATCTCCAGAAGCCCAAATTTAGACAGACATCTGTTCAAGGATACGACTTTCTCTACGGGTCACACGTGCTGTTGTGCGAGTCGGTAGGTCCGGGCTTCACAGGGTTGGTCACAGCTTTCACCTAAGAAACCCAGATTCTCATCCATCTGGTCTTTGAAAATGGTGGGGGGGCAGCCGTACCCTCCGCTTCAGTGCAATGCGGATGCGGCCCTGGTTAGTGATGAGCCGGAGCGGTGTGCTGCCCAGGTCCTGTTCCTGGCTCTCCATGGCGTCCGCTTCGATGCGCAGGCTCTGCCAGTTAATCTCCTTGAAGGTCAGCACCTGGGGGGGGGCACACACACACGGGCCAGTGAGACAGATACAGGCTCTTGCAGAGATGTCCTTCATCTCTCCCAATCCTGAAGTTTGCACCACAGGCATTAATAGGGGCCATTTAGGGTAAGTAAGTAGGTAAGGATGCAGAGGGTGAGGTGAGGAGGTGGGCATGCCCCAGCCTGCTGCAAGGACCATCTGCTACTTAGATAAATCCCAAGCTCCAGAAGAAAGGGGGCGCCCTCCGTCCGCGACAGGAGCCCAATCTCTGTGAGATCTCAACACTGTAGTCTACCAGGAGACACTCCTAAATAGCTTGGTGGCCCCGCCACGGAGGCAACAGTCGGTACCTCTCCCCTCCTGGGGTCGGTAATGCGGGTGTAGCGGAGGTCGCTGCGCTGCCACTTGGGGTTGAGGCTGGTGCCCTGCAGCTGCCAGAGCTCGAAGGAGGCGTGGAAGGCGCGAGCCTGCACCTTGATGGTGATGGAGTTGATCACCACGGACATGCCCTCTACCACCTTCTCGGCAAAGCCGTACTCGCTGCAGACACAGGCAGGGTCATCATGAGCCCCGCACAGCCTGTTCCTCCACCAAGTCCCTGCCCCGCTTTCATCTAACACGTAAAGTCCGTTAAACACACACAGCTGCCCTGACCTTTGCCCTGCGGTGATAGCGATGGGGGAGGGGCCATTGGGGGGGCGTGGCTCCTCGCAGGTCCTCATCTCCACCTCCACCTTGTCCAGAAACTGCAGGAAGGAGCAGAGCTTAGCAGAGACCGACATGGCAGGTCCGTCAAGGGCACGGAGAGAGTCACAAGCCTGTGATTAGCACGCAGAGATGGGAGATCTTACCAGGCATATGGGGTTGGTCTTCAGCTTCGTCCACTGGATCTGAAGGAGATAGTAGAAGAGCAAATCAGCAAGATAACGCTTGCCAGTATCGTGGCAGCACAAGAGGAATGTGAACACTAGGTTTTGGAATGCAGCCTTCTGAACACCATCACACAGCAGCTCTCTGCTGGAATTCCCTGGCATCCCCCCCTCCCCAGCAATCCCCGCCCCCCCTTACCCGGATGGCGGCCTTGTTGCAGTAGACACGGGTTACGGCCAGCCAGGTGGGCAAGTCCAGCATGTTCTGCAGAACCTCCTCATCCAGCTCGAGGTTGGAGAGCTGGCCCTCCCCCTTCAGTGTGCTCAGGTTGATCTTATCGGGGGACAGGTTCTTCGTGAACCTGCACACAGGGATGGGGTGGGGGGGTTGGGGTTAGCCAGAAAGGCTGGTTATAATTGACCCGGCCATGTAGCAGGAGCCAATGCACACACTTTTACCCACTTTGGAGTGAAATGACCACATTTTAATAAGTGATTAAAACCTTGGGGGGGGGGGTTACTGAGAGATCCCATACTCAGCAAGAAAGGCACATTTCTCTGAGCTCCTGATCTCCCAGGACACAGAGTGCCACGCTTTTGCACAACAGCTACCCTCGCCCTCGAACCCTCACAGCCTGACTCACAGCAGCGTGACTAACTTGTGTGACAGAAGTGACCTCCAAGACTCAGCTCCAGGACACGGAGGCCTGCCAAGTGCTCAGATTAGTTCTGGGCTACCTTCTCCCCTCGCCGAGTCCCAAAACTTCACTGGTAAACAACTATTGGGACAGCATTTCGCATGGTTCCGCTCTGCCTCTGCTATGCTGGGGATCGGGGGGCCTGCGATTCCCTCAGCATACATCCTCCTCACAGGGGGAGGGTAATGACACATCATGTGGTGTGGTGATGCCCAATAGTAGCTCTAAGCCCAACACAAGACAGTGATGGAGAGAGCAGGGAACCAATCACAGCCCGGAATGCTTCCTTCCGGCCTTAAGGCTGCCTGGATCCCAGACCAAAGCCCAAAATGTGGTAAGTTACAGGGGCAGGGCTAAAGGCCACCAATCCCCAGGTAGGTATATGTGTGACCCAGCATGACACCCAAAATCTCCCAGGAAATAACATGGTTACAGCTGCAAGCTCTGTAGACCACAAGCACAGTTTCTGCTGGACGGGGGCTGCTAATTATAATGAGCGGAAAGTACCAAGTGCCTCCAAGCTGCGAGGCGGCAAGCAGAGACTCCCAGGCCAGCCAGGAATGCCCTCACATAGGGCTGGGGAAACCCGGGCACCTGCAAAGCCCTCGCCCATGATCACACCCTGTTGGCAAACTGAACACCAGCGGGAGGTCAGGCAGGAGCACAGGGTAACTGCCCTGAAGCAATCACAATGAAAGAGTACAAGAGAACAGCCAGAGGTCACTGTGAGCCCACACCCCTCCCTCAAGGTGAAGGGAGACACTCCAACAGGCACCCTGATTCTGCTGGGGAATGATCCACATGGCACAGGATGGGGGGGGGCTGTGTGAGGAGCTGTGGGTGATGACGCCGCTGACTATGACGTTCGTGGCATCTGGTCAAGCAAGCCAATTTGTTGGGGGGGGAGTGAGAGAAAGAGACAGAGAGAAAGAGAGAGAGTCTAGTACCCGCACACAATACACCCCCGAGGCTGTCTTCACCCCGACCGACTGATCAAAGCAGAAAAGCGGGGGAGACAGACCCAGCAAGAGAGCTGAGGAGCAGAGGGAGGGCAACCCCCACCCTGTGCATAATGCACCGTGTTTAACACGGTGAGTCTGCCATGAGCAGAGCTGTGCAGAGTCAGTTCATTCAACCATGCAAATTAGTACTTCCAGCATTGGGTCCTATTCTGCTCAAGGTAAAGCCAAACGCAACTTGACCATGACCGTGACTGACCGTAACTTCTATCCAGGATAGCACCCCCACACCACACACAAACACACACAGCACCCTCGATGAAGCACACAGGGACTCCCACCGGCGACCTCCTCTCTCAAAACAAGGAATCAGCAGAGCAACCATGCATCCAAGGCATGTGACAGGCTCATCCTCTCAGGGTGGGTGATGGGTTTGAGTCCCCTTGGGAGCACCAGGAAAGGCCAGCAGTCGATACACCTCAGCTGGGAGGCCATGCATTAGCAAAGAGTGCAGAATGAAAACAATACAGTGTCACTGTATCACTGGCTCCTCCAGTGCCCTTTCCCCCACACAGCTGGTGGGGGGGGGGGGGGGGTGGCCGCACCCCGCGAGCGCAACCACAGCGCCAAAAAATAAATAAATTTGGCAAAAATCACATTCAGCGCCCCAACCGGAGTGTGGGTGCACAACAAACCAAGGAGCTAAA
>JAODKC010000041.1:392035-406083 GCA_026777985.1 Mormyrops attenuatus | reverse complement strand
CCCCGGTGGGGCGCCATTCATTAAAAATGTCCTCAAAAAAAAAACACCCCCCTGCCCCTGTCCCCCCGCCCCCCCCCCCCCCTCCCCCCCCCCCGGGGGGGGGGGGGGGGGGGGGGGGTGGCAGCACACAGCTAGCTCAACCACAGCTCCAAAACATAAATAAATAGTGCAAAATGAACATTCAGAGCCCCAACCGTAGTGTGGATGCACTACATCACAAGGAGCTACATACCAGCTATCCCAGCAGTGCCATCTCATGGCACACGATGGCGCCCTGAACCCGATGGGCTTTTCTGCTTCCCGGGCAGGTGGAGCTGCCCATCATGCTGCCGGCCAAACGTCACCTTCACGAGAATCTCTTGGCTACGCTTAAGCATGGCACAGCAAACGAGGTCTATTTACAGGAGAACGACATCAGCAGCCGACATCTCCGGAGAGCGGGAAGAGCGGCCAGAATGTGCAGTAAACACTGGGCGGACGGTTACTGTATGCAGGTAAACCCCGGTGGCGGTGAGTACTCCCCAACCATCTCACCACGTATGAACCACGGGGACAGTCAGAGCCACCAACCACCTCGTCACCACCAAAACTCTACCTGGAAGGTCAGCAAAGACTATCAGAGGCTTCTGTGAGGACCTCTGCACATTCCATTAAGGTTCTTCTGTTTGACCATGGAGCCAGCCTTTTACAGCAAGCTCACCTCCTCTCTCAGGCTGAGAGGGATGCAAATCCAGATTCCCCCCAAAGGATCTCCAGACCAGGGACAGCCTTTCAGCAGCCCTCAATCCCACAGCAGTACCAACAATTACCCACTGGACCACTTTTGATAATCTCTGATTTCATTTGGGCTGTGGAGATCTGCAGCTAACCCTCAGGGGTGTAGGATGGCAGATTGGGTGCATCTTGGACTGGAAGTAAGTTATACTCATCGTCATGTCTGCATAAGAGGGTAATACACCTAACCGTATATCTTAATTGTGGACGGAAACCGAAGTAACTGGAGATTAAACCACACTGAAATACTCAAATCCAAATAAAGTATTTTCAGCGCTCCTGCGAGGGAGACGTGCACACCACGTTGAGTAAAACGATCTCCTCGTCATCTCAACGCCAGGTGACACTTGGGACACTTACGGGTTGAATTATGACTCTCGGAGGAAGGGAAAGTGGAAGCGGCACTCCGGGGGAAATCCAGCGGCACGTCCCGTGTTCTACCGTCCGTGACCTGACCATGGGATGATGCTGCCCCCCCCAAAAAATAACACTGACACCTGCGTTTACTGTGAAAATCAGCATTTTAGATTTATGAGCCCTATCTTTGCTTACGGCGGCCCGTCCCGTACCAGAACCCGAACAAGCGGCATTATGTGACGAGTCGAACCCAGCCCAGTGAATCGGTGAGTCCGACAAGGACCAGGCGGCCATCGACAGCCGCGGTTGGGGGTGACACTGAATGAAAAGGTCTCGGGCGGCTTGCGAACGCGCCGACAGGACGAACCCGCTCCGAACCGCGACTCGGAGCCACCAGCCCGGCCACTCCGGTTGCTGAATGGGATGACATGGCGGGATGTAGGGACGGTTCGGCTGCGTCTTCTTGTCAATGGACAGGTCCGGCGGATCTACACGGGCTGCCATAGATTCGGTCAAACCGACAGAGCAAATGAACCGACGCCAAGAGAGCCGGTCCGGTCCAGGGACACGGCGCAGCTCCGCCAGCGCGACGCTTACCGAGACAAATGCTTGAGGATCTGCTTCTTGATGATCCCCGCCATGACTGCGCTGGATCCCGGAGCCGGAGGCTTTCTTTACATGTACCCTCCGCTGTTATTACGACCAGCCCCGCCGCCCATCATCTTCAAAAACACGGCGTTCAGTGCACTAGCCGCGCACTCCCCCACTTTCCCACAAGCCTCAGCGAGCGGCGCGGAAACTGTGCCTCCAGGGTGGAGCCAAGATGGCCACACTGCCGCCGCGGCGAGCGCACGGCACCACCTGCAGGCCATACACATTAACCGCATTACCGTTGCGTTTCGATCGCCGTAGTTTTAAATAATTTTGCTCAAATCATCCACATCGTCTCTATTATATTTGTTCGGAAATCCACACTTTATCTAGTTTCACCGTATGGCTTAGGAGACTACAGTAAGAAATCCTACATCCAATTTTTCTAGCTATTCAAGGGCACTGCCTCCTTGAGAAAATCTCCCCTGCGTGCCCTGGGTATGCCCCAGGGCCTCCAACTCACGGGAGAAACCACTGTTAAAAATGCATACGTTTATTTTAACAAGATAATTAAATGGCAAGCAACCAAATTCAGTTTTTTTTTATTTTAATCTCTCAAATAAGTTAAAACTATACAGCAGCTTTAAAAAGCTAAACCACAAAATATTGTCCAAAAGGTTCACCAGCATCTCTGCATTTACGGTCCAGTATGAAAAGTAAAAGCAGCATGTTTTGTAACTACAAACAGGAAAAAAGGCATCAAGTCAAAAATCAGGGAAGAAACAGGGACAGCTCCAGCCAACCTATGCACTGTCGGATCCAGGCAGCATTACAAAATACTTTATTCAGACAGCTTGAAGAGTTTGGCTACATTAGGTCCGGCATAGGAATCCCCCTGGTTTAAGTGAACAGGTGCTGGGATTTGACAGTCTGTGTGGTATTTGAGGGGACTGATAGCACACTGAGCTTCATGTCTTCACTTGCATGGTGTCCCAATTGTGGGTGGGGGTGGGGGTGGGGGGGTACTGCCAGGCCTGGAACAGATCTACCGGTCAGGCCGGGCCATGCCAAGTCGAAGGGGCCCCATCATGGGCCGAGCTGGGGGCCGCATCATGGGGAGGCTAGGCATCACCTGCATAGGCCCGCCCATGTGGGGGCGCATGCTGGGAGCTGTGGATTGAAAGACACAGAGAGGGTTTGTACCACGATTAACCCATAACCAGAACAGCCTGTATGAAACAAAGCGCTTAATGTGCCCCAAGCCGATTCTCACATTGTTACAAAACACACCATTTCCCTTCAAACTCTGCCACTGGAGTGACCTATCAACAGATTAATCAGCTCTGAGGGACACTAAATCTGCACGGTGTCACTTACAGGTGTTAAGGTGCCACTGACACAGCTCCAAATCACACACTGCAGGGTCCACCCACAATGCAGACCAGGGGTGCATTTCCCAAAAGCATAGCTGCTAACTATGTTGACTATGTTAACAACTTCCATAGCTGGAACCATGCAACTGAATGGGTTCAACCATGTAAGTTGTCAACAGAAGCTTTTGGGAAACGCACCCCAGGATAATTATTTAAAACAAAGGCAGGCAACCCTGATCCTGGAGTGTCTGTATCCAGCAGGTTCTCCATCCTACCTGGTCTCTGATGAGCCACACCTGATCTCAGGCAGACAGTAACTCATCAGGTAGGACAGAAAACCTGCTGGATACCGGCACTGCAGCATCAGAGGTACCTACCTCTGATTTAGAAGATGGATGTGCCACCTGCAGAAACTCTACATTCGTCATAACTGAGACAAAACCAGCCCTTGCACTACATTGTTGTGTATAAGTAGCAGGCTACAAAATCAAACACAGCCAGTCCCTGCAGACCAGGGGGCTACTCCACAAAGCAGGACTTCTTTATTAGCCAGATGATAATCTAAGGATTATCCAACAGGAATGCTTACCTCTCTTCCTGTTGGACAGTTATCACATTTGGCTCAACTGGGAAATGCTGCTTTGTGGAAAACCCCCCAGATCAATAATATAGACCAAAGTTGTTTCCTAAGAAGCTTCCAGAACTCCAAAATTGAATAGATAGATGCTACAAATCAGGAGATGCACAACAGGGCAGGAGACATTAAAGTGTGGCGACAGATGTGACAGGAGACCTAGGGAGCCTGGTATGTCCTCTTAAACAAGTCGTGAACACAGAAAGATTAAACGCATCAAAAGCATAAAAAACACACCACCACTACCATTACCTGCCTTATTTTAAATATCAGACCACCCATTTTATGATCCAACTAAAAAAAAAAAATCAAATGCTTGCCTAGAGTCAAAGACATAACCCTGCACCTTGTGTGTGCACGTAATAGGTCAGAACATAAACTCACCTAGCCCACCAGGCATCATACCAAGGGGAGGGGGCCCCATCATGGGCATCATTGGAGGACCGCCCACAGGGGACGCTGGTAACATCCCAGGACGTGGTGGGCCACCTGTAATGATACGAGAAATGATCCTTTGTCTTCTGTTTACACTGCCTGGATCTTTAAGGATCAGAACACTGTCCTGGCTTTACGGTTTGAATCCACTCAATTTAGACATTTCAGAGACGATAGTACCCCAAAGTAGGCAAAACAAATGGTGTTTACGTACCTATATTTGGAGGAGGGATGAGGGCCCCACCAGGAGGCGCCGCACCAGGGAACGGTGTGGCTGGGATCTTCCCTTGCTGGAAGGCAGCAGCTGGGAGAAAACAAGATATTTAAGCGTCAGACCCAAAGAAACAGCTACCGAAACACATTGCTGAAAACCATAATGATAGGGGTAGCATGTGACTCAGCCTCTGTGCATGTAAACAGAAGGTTGCTGGCTCGAGCCTGGCCTTGGCAGAATAGTCATGTGCTTCAACAAAGCCTTTAAGGTTGATTTACACCTCTGAATCAAATCGATGGTGTAAGTATGGCGTGGCAGTGGATCCTACCTTGTAGCCTGATATGCACCTCCCAAGAAATGTAACTAGACGCTGCAGCAATACAGAATGCAAGAACTGTGACTGGTCTATTTGGCGGCATTTGTTTTTTTTTTTTTTATGGGAGCAAAAAAAGCATATTAACCCACCCTAGGCGTTGTAGCAACAAGTCTACAAAACACTCAAGATGACAGAGTCAGGTTCACTTACCTCCAGTACCTTTATTCATACTTTACAAGACAGAAAATTAAGAAGTAATCTAGACACTAACTTTAGAAGGGAAAATGCATAAAAGTGACTTTGTAGCGGCTCAACATTTTTCCAAATTTGTCTCAGGGACGGTTGGAGAAGCACAAATATAACTAAGACTCCATAAATGGATATTTTGTTAAATGTTTGTTTTTTTTTTTGCTGTTTCAGTTTTGTGATTCAACATTTGAACATATCGCAGGGTCGGAAGACAATGAACACGACATCCAAAACTACGTATCACCTAGTGTTTTTACGGTGTCATTGCTGAGCGACAGAGACGCACCAGCGCAGTATGAAAGCTCGCAATGACGTAGGCCACCTGCGTAGGTTCGACGCAGACATATAAATCAGTCCTTAACCCCCAGCCACCGCTGTAGGTGGGTGCCCTCCGCTGCCAAGTTTGTTCTCACCTACATATATTGTATGTCTGTGTCATGGAGAGCAAGGCGGGGTAGGCAAAAAGAGAATTTCCCTACAGAGATCAATAAAGTATCAGTATCATTATTATTATTATGCAATGACAACTTCATTCAAAGCAGATGGGTGGCTTCATGTAACATTCTGCTTACTTGTTTTATCTATTAGGCTCTGTGCTTGCTCCTCCATCCATTTCTGGTAGTAATCTTTGACATTTTCTTTGTGCTTGCGACCACTACAATGTGTTTTCCGCACGGAAGGCTGTCAAAAGGACATTTTAAACACCATTAAAATTAGAGGTAAAAAACGAGCTAGAAGGCACTGTGCCATCGAACCGACTGGTTAAACGACCTTCTTGTGGTTGATTCTTCTTCGAAACAAATGGATTTTTATTCTTTTTACAAAATATATCATTACAATTTGTAGTTTCTTGTATAATAATTATTGCCACACACCAAAATAAATCTGACCGCTTATTTGCATGCATCTATCTTGCGGATACGGCTGTGGATGGTTGTCTTACCGAATCATGTGTCAGGTACGTATCGCAGTAATCGCAATAAAACCTGTAATAATTATCGCAAAAGACATGAGTAAACAACGCACGCAAAACAACTCCCCACGTAAACACGTGAAAGCATGCAAACTATGTATTTATATAACATATAAATGATTCATGAATATTCTGGATTTCTTACATACTAGAAGGTTTGTGATTCATTTACAGGATGCAAAACCTTAACGGGGTACTCAAACAAATCTCGCAGCTGTTTCTCGAGTAATAAAAGATCCTGACTCGCCACCACCACAAAAACAGAAAATAAGCATTCCCCCCAATTTCTAAAATTAGACTAATAACACTGACATCACACTGATCCAGCTTAGGAGAGAACAGCCATTAAGAGAACCAGGGCACTCACTTCGGCATGTTTACAAAATAATTTTAAATTCCTTTGGCTTGGGAGCCGCTGAGCGGTGCACCGCAGCCGGAAGTGATGACACCGCTCACTCGCTTAACTGCTGCGCCACCGTCAGGCTCCAATGTAGAGTTCTCAATCGGGGGGGGGACTACATGACGCAATACAAAGCGATAGTTAAGTGCAACAATAATTTATTCAGTCACCCTTTCCGGCTTAGCATTAACGAGTTGCCGACAACAAACTATAACTCCTCCAACAGCGCTTCTTTAGTAGCGCGAACACTGATGTATGGCACGCGCACCCTTCGACGTCACGCTGCGAAGAGGGCCCTGCCCACCACCGCTCAGCCCCTCGCGCTCCCCGGCGCTTCCGGCACTCTCGTGTTTACGCACGTCACCGACGTGCCCATGCGCACTAGGCTTGTTGTCGGCTCGCTTGTTATGCCTGGTTGAGGCCTCGGACTAAATTAGTGGAAAACCCCCCGTCTCCGCCCCGGGACACCCGCCATGGAGGGCATGGATATGGACCTGGACCCGGAGTTCATGCAGAAGTTCAGCTGTATGGGCACCACCGATAAAGACGTGCTCATATCCGAGTTCCAGAGGCTGCTCGGCTTCCAGCTGAACCCCGCGGGCTGCGCCTTCTTCCTGGACATGACCAACTGGTGAGCCCGGGGATATGAGGCCTAGCCGCAGCGCTAACCCGGGCTTAGCCCACCTCGGAGAGTAAAGCGTCGTTTATGAGCCTTATAATTATAAGTAAACGCCCCTTGGATTCCGCTTATTTCCCTGTGTATGGAGGCTCCGTGTACTGTGGTAAGGTTGTGCCGGTGCTTGGCCTGTGCCAAGTCTGGGACGCCTGCCGTGAAGCAGCAGTCTAGCGACAGTGAGTGCGGCATACGGAGGGCCAGAAGGGTGGATGTAGATGGACAGGCTGCGCGTCCGGCTGTGGGGGGGTGTTCCATTCAATGGGAGGTCAGGGTAGAGTCGGACTCGCTGTTAACCCGCTCCGGACGGGGGTGCCGCGGTGTTACCTCCTCCACTCGGGCTGGCTTTCCTCCACCGAGTTGGGGGTCGCTGGCTTGACCGTGTAACTGTATGGGTCAGGGAGCTCTAGTCTGCATGAGCCGACCTCCGGTGATATAACTTGGGTAGGGTGTTTTCCCCGCTGTGTGAACGCTTTTCCAAACTCCGGTCCGTGTGGCAGCGGCCGTCGGAGGCGAAGCTGGACGGTGCTGAGTGGCTGCAGGTGCTTCGTGTGGGTCTTCTGCATAGACATGTACCTGCACGATGAACCTGACCTGCATAAATGACGCGTTTTCCCCATCGGGTCCGTTAATTCTATAAACTGGGTTATGTCTCTGCCAAAGGCTCGAACTTTAATCTCATTATCATAGTATAAAATCACAGTGTGGGGTGCTTAATGTGCCGACCGACAGTTTATGCCAGCAGCAGCCTGTCCCATCGTCATGTGTCCAGGGCTGCGAGGTGGCTGTAAGGGACATAGGGTTTAAGTTTTCGGTGCTTTGTTGCTGGGAAAGGATGAGCCCGCGTGCCCACGTTGCAGAAAGATTAACACGATCGGTACCTTTGGACAGTTTTGTTTGCAGAAAACGAACCTGTTGTTCCGGGGACAGGCTGGGAGGTGTTTGATATCAAAATGTGCTGACACACCGACTCTCATCGTCATTCTTATCACAGGCTAAATCACTTGTTTAAAGTTTTGGGTTTATTCTTGAGTCCCTTATTTTCTCCTAATCGGAGTGGTCACCCTGCTGTAGTCCTTTATCACCTTATTTAGGTAATAGAGCACAGATGCCATGCAGGGAGCAGTAGGCGATGCTCTCCTCATGATGCTGTCCCCGCTTGACCGGTCTACTCCCTCCTTGTACATGCTGCAGAGGTACAGGTTTTACTGCCAAGGTTTATTGAGAAATACTGTCTGCAGTGTCCTGGGGCACTTTCCCAGGAACAGCGAGATACTCCATGGAGTGCCCTCCACTCTCGGGGAATTATTACATACAAGGAGTGCTGAAGCAAAGGGTGTGGCTGCTTATATCAGCGCCGGCAAGTTTCCAGCGATATCTCCAGCATTAGAGCCCTTTTGAAGGGCGTTTCCTGTATGACTCCTCTCCCGAAATAGAGAACGTGACCAATCCTCCGTAAAGTGGTGTGTTTTTTTCTCAGATTTAAGGCCTAGTAATAGAGGCTTTTGATTGATGACTTGAAGATGTTTACCGGCCGCCACCATGAACTGGGCGCCTGTACCTGCCGAGGAAGCGTGGAATCCCTTGATAATGTTCATTTTGAAAAGGCGTACAAATGACCGCTTTCCCTCCTGTGGCAGGAACCTGCAGGCTGCTATTGGGGCGTATTACGACTTTGAGAGCCCCAACATAAACGCACCATCCATGTCGTTTGTGGAGGACGTGACGATCGGCGAGGGGGAGTCCGTCCCCCCCGACACACCATTCACAAAAACCTGGAGGATACAGAACACAGGTGTGTGCGGCTGCCCTGTCTGTGTGCGGCTGGCTGTTCCCACTAGCTGACCGGATCTGTAACTGCAAGAGGTGCTGTGTGGCCCTTGGTTAAGGGTTATCAGCACCCATGTGTCTGCTTACTGTTCAGAACAATGGTGTATGAAGAAAAGCTCGCGGTGAACCCGCCGTCCTCTGTGGCCCAGACATTCACATCATCAAGCAGATTGACAGATGACATTAATCTGTTTATCTGCACACTGTATCTGTCACTCTTTTGTGTATTGGATCATTATGTTCTTATTGCCACAAACAGGTCTGCAAAAACAGGTTACAGGGATTAAATTAACTTTTAGGCTGTGATTAGTTCGTGACATGTGACTGCAGTGGACCAGTCAGCTTTCAGTCCTTATAATGGGGCCTTTGAAGGATGTTGTAACAGTACTGCTCAGTTACACGTATATACGAGCCTATGTGGTCATCACTCGGTAAATTACAGATAATGACTGGGAGGGGAATCCTGCTGTGTGATTACCGGCTTCTGATGTCAGGTTCCATGTAGGTGCCTGGATTCAGGAAGTCAGGCTCTGCGCACCCGATATACCCCCTTGCCCGTTAAAGGTCCTTTCTCTCTCTCTCTCTGCTTCACAGGGGCAGAGTCCTGGCCCCCAGGGGTGTGTCTGAAGTATGTGGGCGGGGACCAGTTTGGTCACGTCAACATGGTGCTGGTTCGCTCGCTGGAGCCGCAGGAGGTGTCCGACGTCAGCGTGCAGATGCGCAGCCCGGCTGCCCCCGGCATGTACCAGGGCCAGTGGAGGATGTGCACAGCCACTGGACTCTTCTATGGGGGTACGCAGACCGAGACAGGAAACTGCAGCTCCCGCCTTCTTTGTCCACTTCCTGTGGGCTCATTTTTGCTAGGAAATAGCTGTAAACTCATATCTGTCCCCAAAAAGTTTCTGTTACGGCAGCAGCCTTGAAATGTATCCGTTAAGCCTTTTCCAAGCTTAAGACCAATTCATACTTCACTTTTCCACATGCAGTTTCGGTTATGGACAAGGGTAAATGACATATGCCTTGTCGTCAGGGCTTGGCTGCAGCCAGCTGCAGTGGGTGTGTGTGTAGGCCAGGCTTTATGTCTAGTGAAAACCTTGCGCATCCACCGCCCATAGTAATTGATTTGACATTTCCAGTAGGTGGCAGCGTGGACTTTCGCAGATCAGTGGTTAATGATGAAAGAGAAGAGGAAGAATAGTTGCTATAATGGTTATGGTGAGCAGCTGTATGAGGAGCGTCCGATGTATCTGCATATCTAATTTTTCATAGTGTCCAGACATTGTATCGAGGTATGCAGTATTTTAAAAAGCAACACTATTTTGGCATTTTGAAATATTGGCAATAAAATTCGCCCAGTGGGGAGGGGGAGGCTAATTTTGTTGTAAGGTTTTCAATTTACCGTAGAATGCATTATTACTGTAATACCTGTTTCACTGCAATGCTTGTATTTGCGTTTGTACTTCTGCCCTCTCCTGGTCTGGTGGAATATCACTGCTATATGCACGCATCGACCGCAACCTTCCGCATCCGCAGCCAATTGTACACAAGCTGCCATGTGGATGGCTGTCCGCAGCCCGAAAACGCACAGGGAAAAGTGAAATATGAACTAAGGTTTAAGGAAGATGTGGTCAGTAGAGCTGTACACGATATGGTCCGGTGGGTGGCGATCCATGCGTTAGGCTTACTGAAACACTGTGATACTGGGATGTAGCGTGTGAACGTGGACTGGACGCGGCAGCGTGTCCCGTGCGGAGTGTGTTACCCCCCCACAGCACACACTCCCTATTAAGCCCCTCCACCCCGGCTCTGTGCACAGACGTGATCTGGGTGATCCTCAGTGTGGAGGTGGGCGGTCTACTCGGTGTCACGCAGCAGCTCTCCTCCTTCGAGACGGAGTTCAACACCCAGCCGCACCGCAACGTCGAGGGTAACTTCAACCCCTTCGCCTCACCGCAGAGGAACAAGGGCACCGGGAGCCCCGACGGCCCCTGGGACGGCCACTCGGACAGCATCCAGCAGGATCAAAATGGACTGTCACACACCTCTGTAAATATAACACCAAACAGTCTCCAAAACAACCTGTCGGTGGTGACATACAGTCAGGTGAGTGAGCGGAGGGCCGAGGGCCTAAAACTCCCATGGATGTCCTGGGGACATCCAGTGGGCAACCAATGGGAGCCCTCATGGCCCCACTGGTTACTATGTTTCCATGGTGGCTGCCATGTGGGCACACCAAAGGCTCATGGGAAAGGAAGGGTTATGAACCATGTCACAGTGCGGGAATGCAGTCTCATTACATATGGGGAGCATATTGACTTGCAGCACGGAAATCACCCTCACCCCCCAACCCCATCCAAGTCTGTATTGAACAAGGGTTCGGTTACAAGGGATTTGCGGTTGGAGGTTATCAGGTTAATTTGCTTTTTATTTATTTTATACACAGACACGGATGACTGTACAGTAAACATTTGGGGTAGTGATTAGCCTAAAGGCCTTTCTGCTGTTGAGTAACAGGAAGTGTGCTGTCTGCCTTTTCCTGGGCGCGGCCTGGCACTGCCAGTCGGGGCCCTTACTTTGCTGCCGACAGGGAGGCTGGATTTTGGTACTGGTCCCCACCCGCCTTGCTGGGGCTGACAGGGGGCGGTGCCCACCTCGCTCTTATCGACCCGCACGCCAAACAGATGAGTGCAGCCTGATAGGGCCCTGCCCCGCGATTTTGGGAGCTAGCTGCTGGCCCTCAGGGCACTTCGATAACTTCTAAGGCATGGCAGCAGGACAGCGTTTAGCCTCTGCTTGCGCAGACTGGTCATTGCCAGGACACGCTATGTTGGACACGGGGGTGTGCGTGGGAGTGTTTGGGAAACACAATTATTCTAAACAAAGATTGGCCTTTTTTCCTGCAAAAGATTGTTTGTGTGGAGTTTTGTGGCCAGTCTGGCAAAGGTGCTGTTGATCAGGGTGCAACAAGAACGCCGTTCCGCATGCGGCCTTCAGGTGGGACCTCTCGCAGGCTTCCTGTCACTCGGTATCACTGCAGATGTGTGAAGGATGTTCAGAGGACCCCGGACCCTACTGACCTCTTGCCTCCCTCCCCTCTCTCTTCTACAGGGTATCCACGGGCCCTACCCCTTTGGAGAGTCTTAAGGGCAGCCTCCAGCCACGGCTCAGCGGTGCTGCTTCCCGCCGCCCCGAGGGTGGTGGTGGGGGCGGGGTTCTGGGCCGGCCGGGAGCAGCTCCGAATTATTTCGTATGGACACTTGACAGATCCCTTTTCCTCTCCCTGATGACGATATAAATGAACAGTGAAGATAAGGGTGTGTGATCCCTGAATGCCCGGAGAATGCATGTGCGAATGCTAAATTAAGACCAGAGTGCTATGAGTCTTTTGCGGGGCATGGAGTACGTACCGGATGTCCTTTTCTTTCCGTTGTATCCTCTGAGTCTGAGTTATTGAGCACCGAGTAGAGTTTAGTGAGGAGCAGTGAGTGCCACTGTCCCGGAGCAGATGGAGCGGTCCTCAGCGGCTCTGTGGGTTGCTGTGTGACATCACGCGCTGGTTTCCTGCTCTCCTCCTGTAGCGGTGTATACTTCCTGGGGTGCCGTCTTCCCTGTTCCGCTGTAAAGGTTCTTCAGAGAAGGAAGGTCATATTCGTGCTGAGAGAAAGATCCCGGCCTTTCTCAGTCCTGCTGTCTGTGTGTATCTTATGTCAAAGCTCTGCCTTGCACATCTAACACACCAGGTGGCGCTGTAAGTGGATAAAAGGATGAGTTGGCACACAACACCATCACTTACCAGCAGACGGCGCTGCTCGACAAATTACACTGAGGCAGGTAGCCAAGCTGCTAGGTTGCTGACGTTCTGCTTTTCACTGAACTGATTCCCGCTTCTGTCCTCAGTCTGTGGCTTTCGGGGTGGCATGTTCAATTGCATTCAGCACACGTCTGTAGCACGGCCGTCCCAGGTCGTCCCCAAATATGTTCCTGTTTCTGTGGGAGGGGCGTACAGCCCCCTGGGTTTGGGTGAAGCAGCCAAAAGATGGACGTTCTCCCTGAATTGGCATGGGCAGGCAAGCCCCCTCCCCCAGAAGCTGGAGCTCATGAGCGTTTTTGTATAATATGGATTATATGCTTTTAAGTTGGGGGGAAAAACACAGGCTATTCATCGTTATGTCAGTAATGTTTTCATCACCATTTTGGAGACACTATGGAACAACTTCATTTCTGTAACCTCTCTGTAAGCTTCTTGATTGAAGATTAGACAGTCATGTAACATACTCAATTATTAATACTCTTCGATCAGACTATAAGCAGTAGTGTGTTTTTTTTTTTTTTTTTTTTTTTTATAGCTGCAGGGCAATTTTCTGGCCCCCTGAGCTTTGGTGCCTGCCGCTGGTAATGGTTCCCATCTGCACTGGCTTTCAGCTCCGAGTTCCAGCACGGCTGTAATCCACTGTCCCTGTCAATCTGCTGTGTTTATACAAGACTCTGCCCAAATGCCAGTCCCCCCCCCCCCATCCTAAAAATTATTCACTCACCGGTCTGCCTTCCTCTTCTCTCCTTTGCTCTGTTTGTTGACTGTCTGGATATTTTAGGTTCCTTGATGGATGGTCTTTGTTTCGTTTTGTGTTTCTCCTCTGTGATTCGGGTGCGTGTCGGACTGTGTGGGGCACTGGGAGGAATGAATCCAGTCTGTGTAGAGTCCTATGATAGCACATCGAATGATGAAGAAACCTGAAAAATTGAATCCTTTTACTTGTATGTATAAATGAACATTTGTATGATTAAATTAACACTGAAAAGAGAATGTTCACCTTTGGCTTTCTCTCGCGCTCTCTCTCTCACACACACACAGTAAGTGCCATTACACTCATTGGGGTGGCGGGGGTTCTGTGTATGTGCACAGGCATCCCAGCTGTTATTTTACAAATGGTTATAGGATGTGAGGGTGGCGGGGGTCCAACTGTGACATCATTCTGCTGCCTCTAGGATTTGAACCTGCAACCATCCATGGAGACTCAGATGTTGACGCAGCTGTTCCAGCCAGTGTTCCTGTGTGCCCTCAGCTATCAGAGTGCAACACCCTCTGTTTGATAACTTCTCCACCAAACAGCATTTAGCTAGATTTCTGTGGAATGGGAACCTATTTTCTGTCTTGCTGGGGGGGGGGGGGGGGGGGGGGGGGGGGGGGGGGGGGGGGGGGGGGGGGGGGGGGGGGGGGGGGGGGGGGGG
>JAODKC010000041.1:375746-391935 GCA_026777985.1 Mormyrops attenuatus | reverse complement strand
AAACACCCCTTTTTTTATAACTCCACCCCCAACCACCATTTACCTAGATTTCTTTGGAATGGGAACCAATTTTCTTTATTGCTGCCCCCCCCCCCCCCTCCCCCCCTATACTTCAATCTGCAGCTCAGCAGGGCGGTTTTGTTCAGTGCCCTTTTGTAAACCTAGGGGATGTAACCCAAAACCGGGCCATAAGCAGGAAGTAAAAGCCAGGATGGTGGCAGATGTCTGCGCTGATATGGTTGGTTACGGTGCCTGTTGGTTTAGCATCAGTTTTCATGTTCCGGGCTCTTAAAGAAAGAGCCGTTTTTTTTTCTGGAAAAGTCAAAGACGGATGGCAACAAGGAACCGCCGGCAGTGCAGTGCGTAAGATTACTGTGCTGTTAGGGCACATGTGTTCTTAATGAACTGGCATGTCCTACAGGACTTGTGACAGAATGACGTGATGTCACATTTTACAGGTCAGGTCAGGGAGCAAGTACTGATGCAGTGCATTGCCGCACCCACCACACAGCGAAACCCTCAGGATCCCAGCAAGCGATCCCTCAGGCAGATACAGGGTCCAGTCCCACCCTCCAGAAATGGCCATCCAACTGCCGCAGCCAGGCGTTACGTGGGCATCCCCTTGGCCTGGTCCAGCCGCTTGGGTCCTCAGCAACGAGGATCCTGCGAGCCGGATCACCCTCAGGGAATCGCGTCACATGGCCGTAGTGCCGTAACTGACGCTTCCTCACAATGCAGGTAATGTGCCTCATTCGGGACTCCTCTAGTAACTGCTTATTCGACACAAAGTGACATTCGGCCAAAGACACATTTTACCTTAGTCTTACTCCTACGTATCTCTTCGGAGAAACAGCTTCACTCCCTTAGACAAAAGATGTTCTCTAATTAAAATACGTGAATAACGTCATTCAATTGCTGAAGCAAATTAGGCGGAATGATTAAGGTAAAAACATTAATAAAGCTTTGATACCTTGCTGGCTTGAGAAATACTTTAATAACATTTGATTTTTGAACCTGAAGCGGAATACATATATATACATATAATCAAAGCGTATCCAGTTAAAATGATATTCAGGCTTAACACAAATTTCTGCAGTACTTTTCCCAGTTCTCGCTTTTATTTTGGAGCGTCTGTGAGATGAGAAATATGTTTAAATCGTTTAATTACTTTGCAGCCTCCTATCATAGTGCCGACAGCGCTTTATGTAACCTTGTATGGCGCTTAATCGAGCTTTCTTGTCACATTAAATGCAAATAAAAACGACCAGCTAAGCAAATGATCAGGCTGACAAAATGAGATGTTTAATTGCATTACCTACGCACACGGCTCGAGGTGGTGACTCACTTGAATCAACAGCCGTGAAAACCCATCGGGGCGTTTCTTCAGGTGGCGAGCAAAGGGTATCATTATTCAGGCAAGAGCCCCGCGCTCGGCACTTTGTAGCCGGGCGCTTTGTCAGCCTCCGAACTGTTCTTGCAAACAGGTCTTTTTACAGACTTGTGTATTGTTTTTTTTTTTGCTTAACATTTGGCCCGCAGCAGTACTAAAAATTTCGGCATTAGTTTGGTTTATCCAGCCCGGCACGTTGCTCCTTAAACAGATTAAAAAGCACAAGGCGCTCAGATTTTATGCAAAATGCAGAGCAACAGATGAGTGTAACAGATAGTAACGCACATGACACTTCTAAAGTTTGGCGGTCTGTCATCACAACGTACTCGTTTTTCTAATAAACACCGGCTTTCACTCGATTTAATTTCACAAGCTGTGAGAGCATAATGGTCATGCTATAACGTTAAATCTTGTCACATTTGCATGTATTTTTATTTAACAGAATAGCACGTTACAAACATTAAATGGCTCAAGCAAGTAAATGCGCCGATTGTCTTATCACGTGATTTGGTAAAACATGGCATCTTGGTGGAATTGTAATTATTTATTCTAAATATCAGTTTTATGCCCTCGTGATAACTTGAAATCAGTCGTTTCTACATGGGCATTCCTATCATTTATATGTTAAATACAGTGGCAAAGTTGCAAACTCACGTTTTCAGACTCGCGCAAGAAATCTTACGACAAATCTATATTATTACATTATAAACCTAAAATTAGGTATACCAAGAGCGTTCGGGTAGTTTGCAAACCCTGCAGGCTACTTACAAGGTAATAAAACTGTTACATGGATGCGTGTGTAGACTTGTCTCGAAGATAAAATCTCACGCCAGCCTGCTGACCAACGTTAGCAAGCCCGCAGTAACTTACTCAAATTTATTTACTCAAAATTATTTATGTAGTCAGACCTCGGACTTCCGCGAGGTTCCAGAACCCGTCGCGAATGAAGAGGATTCGCGGATGTTTGGTAGAGTCACTAAAATGGTAATATGTGCTTATGCATTCACAATAAGGTAAAACGAGTAAACGATCCCTTTCATTGTTTATAGCAAATACGTCTGGAGAGGGAAACCCGGGACACATTTGCTATGTACGTAAACATTAACACCTTTCAAGAAATGTATCATTTTTGTGCGTTGAATTTACGTTAACGTGTACTTTCTATTGCAAAATAGTGAATTAACTGTTTTCTAATATGTATGTAACCATTAGCGTTCCAAAGGGAATAAACTTTGCTAATGGGATTTGCATCTCTTAAGGGTACAGTACAGTATGTACATAAAAAAGGAACGTTTCCATAAGAAAGCCACGTTTTTAATGGATTTTTAAAACTGATTCATATTGTATGTCTTGAACTTTACCCTAAAACACAGTAGAATTTTCATTAACAAAAAAATCTTACCAATTTTACACTTTAAAGCATGAAAACTTATATAAATAAATAAATCATCAAAATAACACATAAACACTTCTGTAGGGTTTTTCGAGCATTTCGCAGATGTGCGAAAAAATCGCGAATTCAAATAAGTTCGGTTCCAAATAAATTTTCACGGATCTGTGAATTAGCGAATCACGAATTCACGAGGGCTGACTATTTGTAACTTTTCCCTGTAATTTAATGGGGAAAAAAACGTATATGGCTCTATCTGTTTTGGCCTAACGGTAAGTTACTTAAATATCACACCCTTCTTAAAATAGATCATGCGTAATCTTTATATTTAAAGTAAACGCGGCTCTACCGACGTTTGAAGAATAATTATGTACACCTGCTGTCTGTCATGAAAGCAAACCAGGCTCCATCTCAGTGAACCAGGGGCGACAGTGACAATCAAAGACGATTATTATCTCCAACTGCAAAATGAACATGTTGCCCATATACGGAACTCCTCAATTACGTCTGCACCTTTACACAACTGTAAGCTCAACGTTATTAACATCTTATTCATTTCGCCAGATGTTTTCATCCAAAGAGACGTACATTATTTGTTAAGAAGGGTCAGACAGTCCTCGGAGCATTTAGGGTTAGGGTTATTTAAAGATCGCTGTTCACAGTTCTCATGTTCATATCAACCGGCCTTAGCATGAGAGAAACATTTTTTTTCTGAAGGCCATGGTAGCTATTGTGTTGTATCTTCCATCTAAAAGAATACGGGAGTGGATCTCAGTTAACGAGCACCTGCTACAGCAAATCCAAATGCGCCGTTTACGGTTTGCTGTAATGTGATTGGTGCACTGAGATGAATTGCCCCGCCCCTTCCAAACATTCCCGATACTTCATAAGCAGCAGAAACAAGCATAGATGATCTCCGGAAATTTTATGGCAGATCTAAAGGTGATTAAAAATAAGTATCACACTGCTTGTCTGAATGAAATGTTTTCCAGAAAGGATGAATGAATTTAAATGTCAACTACATTTTACTGAGTTTGTACATTAGGTAATCCATTATCCATTCACCCTATTATATACACACTTAAAAGCATATTTGTCATTTTCAGCTATATGATCCATGATCATACAGTAAAATACATGTAATTATGGCCACCTTTTTGACTTCAGGCTTGAGGTGTTACGTCTGTTTTACAAGTGTATGCAATAAATTAGTACTTTATTGTTTTTTTTTTTAATGCAAGTAACAGCTAAATAAACATCTCGTGGGTGCCAAGTAAAGGGCACTGTGTGAGTTTGGAATCAAACTCCTCACTGTATGTTTCTTCCCTAGAAGTAAATGATTGTTTTAAACTATACTGCTGTTCACGGGACCTCGCTACCTAATTTCATTCCCTAACATGCTGGCATGTTCTCGGAATGACAATAAACCCAATGGAATCTTGAATTTTGAAATACAGTATATAAATATGATACTATGAGTTACCTTTCTGTTTTATTTTGCTCAAAGCTGTATAAATACTGCACAGATTTAATACTGTGGGATAAAAGTGTTTTATTGAGAGTAAAACTCTCAGTAAAGGTACTGTGTACATATAATGATACCCTAAGTCATGTGACAAAGAGAGGATCATCTGACAGACCCCAGTGGTTAACGTTTGAGGATCCATCATCATAACTGTGCCCCGTTATATCACCCCCTTGGAGGCTTCCCCAATCCCCTGACCCCCCCCCCCCCATTGGTTTGGTGAGAGATCCCAACGGCTGGGAACGGGTCACTGTTGCCGTGGTGACAGGCTGGGTTGTTTGTCGAAAGGCTTTTCTGTTTAAACAGAGGTGCTGGGTGAGGCTGGCGCCCTGCGGGGAACACGGCCAAGTTCCACAGCCGCAGGGCTCGCCGAGGAGGAGGAGACGTGGAGGGGGGAGCGCAGGTCTCTATTTGCCCCCGCACACGGCTGCTTCATGGGTGTGGGTGTGCGTGCCTACCTGCGCGTTTGTCTCTGTGTACACCTGCCACACCATGGACGTCATATCAAAGAGCCTCCTGCCGGTAGGGGGGGGGGCATCTTAGGTCAGTTTTAGTCACCCTGGCCTCTTGGAGCACGCCTCGGCTGCACGGTGGGGCGATCTCTCCCTCATCACTCATTCGGCTCCAACAGAGAGCGGGAGGTTGCGTCTGCCTGTTTCCACATCGCCCAGAGGGAGGTGCCATGACCTTTCACCCATTTGAACAATATAGCGCACACATGACTGTGCATTGGATAAACAGTTATGGAATATGGAGAGAGTCAGCGGTTGGAGGGGCACCGTGTGGCTCGGTGGGTCAAATCCAATCCTTTGCAGAGGAGCCGCATGTCCGCTGAGCCTTTACAAACATGCATCAGGGGTCCACATTCAGACCCGCAGCTTCACTTTCATCTGTGTGTCTGTGTCTTAAAAAGCAGAGCATGATGGGATATGTGACAACTAACACAGACCAGTGCACCTGTACTTATACATGTACAAATGGCAAATGAAGCTTCATTTCAGTGGAAGGCTGTGCATTTTTGTCTGTTCTTTTAACCTAAAGACGATGTTGATATACACTACGTGGACAAAAGTATCGGGACATTCACAGGATTTTTTTTTGACACGTGTGTCTGTGGGAATTATCGCTCATTGATCCAGAAGAGCATTTGTGAGGTCAGGCACTGAAACTCACCCAACCATGTCTTTATGGACCTTGCTTTGTGCAATGGGGCACAGTCATGATAGAACAGAAAGGGGCCTTCCCCAAACTGTTCCCACAAAGTTGGAAGCATAGAATTGACCAAAATGTCTTGGTGTACTGAATCATTAAGAGTTCCCTTCACTGGAACTAAGGTGTCTAGCCCAACCCCTGAAAAACAACCCCATACCATCATCCCTCCTCCATCAAACTTTACAGCTGACACAATACAGTCAGGCAGGTAACGTTCTCCTGGCATTCCACCAAACCCAGACTCGTCCACCAGACTGCCAGACAGAGAAGTATGATACGTCACTCCACAGAACATGTTTCCACTGCTCAAGAGTCCAGTGGTGGTGTGCTTTATACCACTCCATCCGACACTTGGCATTGATGTCAGGCCTTCATGCAGCTGCTCGGCCTTGGAAGTCCATTCCATGAAGCTTCCTGTGCTCAGTTTCTGTCCTGGGGTTAATGCCAGAGGAAGTTTGGAACTCTGCAGTTATTGAGGCAAGAGAGCGTTGGCGACTGTAACATGCCATGTGCCTCAGCACTCTGTAACCCCGCTCTGTTACTTTACATGGTCTGCCACTTTGTGGCTGAGTTTCTGTTTTTCCTAAACGCTTCCACTTTGCAATAAAACCACTTACAGCTGACCTTTTCTAACAGGGAAGAAATTTCACAAACTGATTTATTGCAAAGGTGGTATCCAATGACAGTACCACGCTTTAATTCAGTGAGCTCTTCAGAATGACCCATTCTTTCACAAACGTTTGTAAACATGACTGCACGGCTGGGTGCTTGATTTTATACACCTATGGCAATGGGTCTGAATGAAACACCTGAATCCAATGATTAAGAGATGCGTCCCAATACTTTTCTCCATATAGTGTATGTCCTTCCATCTTGATCAAGTCTCCAAGCCACACCCAGGTTTATAGTGGCAATGCCATTTTCTGGTTAAAGTGTTTATCTTGGCCATAAATCTACTGTCAAGGACGTTTGATAATTTGAATCGTTTATTCATTAGTAATGGAATTCATATTGTCATGCCCTCCGGTATGCCACACCTCCTCATTTACCTTGTGTGGAATCCTCTTGTTAGCTGTTTCTAGTTGTCTTTAATTGACTCAGTGTATTTAAGTGCGTTTCTGTTAACGTTTCCCTAGTCCGGTCATTAACGTTGTTTCTGCCTGATTGTTCTGTGCTCCTGACTGGGTCTTACCCTGTGTTCACCTGACTCCCTGGACTCCCGTGCCTGCTTACCTGCTCTGTGCCTGCATGAATGTGACACATATTCAGATGCAGACCTGCATTCTGAGCCCACAGATTTAAGAGTGCTGCTGTGCTCCGTGTTGGGATGGAGTTAGGGTTCATTATGCATGAACACATTGTCCATAATGACTGAATGAGCCCTGAGCACCTGCACTAAATGCAGGGTCCTCACTTGGGCAAAGAGGCCATGAACTTGCAGAAGATGGGAGTAGGCTTGTCGTGTGACCTGAGAGGGCAGGCTAAGGTGCCACTATGGGCTACATCACAAGGATTGGGGGCAGTTAAGAGAAAAGTTAAAAACATTTCGTAATCTTTATTAAGACGAAAACATTGATGGCATACATGCCCATTAAAAGTGCTGTTAGTAAACATAGCCAATTGAGATTATAAATATTTGTGTGAACTGGTATAGATAAAGTTTAAGTAAAGAAGACTTCCTAAAGTCCGGCTGTGGATGGATTCGAGTCAGGGAAGGAGCCGCCCGCTTTGCGGCGTGTGCGGCCATCGGCGGGGGAGAGAGCCCCCCCTCAGCTTGCTCCCAAACACACGGAATTACCCAAACAGGTCAGCCACCATGGGGCCGATCTTCGAGTGTCGGACGCGGTGGAGGAGCTCGCCGTGAGGATGAGGCTCTGTGAGTGCAGGGGCGAGCCTCCTAACTCCGACTGCCAGCAAGAAAGAGAGGCGCCCTCCTCTGTGACGATTTGTGCAAAGCTGTGCAAACACAGGAGGCTCTTGGGACAAATATTTATGTTCTGCAAGACCTGTCCTGTCAGGAAGAGGAGGTGCGTTTATTTATCTGGAGAAAACGTCCCGTGGAAAATTATCTGATTCATTGCTAACGTATCTGAGGGACTTTAAACGTGCACAATAAACCGATCAATCAAACCCTGTAGTCGTCATAAGCCTCTGTTTAAGCTACTTTCTGTGGTCTGAGCAGCCTGTCTTAGTTTATGAGGGAATTTCAGAGAAACAGCTTAAATATTCCTGTTCGGACATCACCACTTAGTAATGGATGCTGACGATGCACGCATGTATGTCATTAAAAATTGTGTGCACTCATTTTTGCTGTGTTTGCCACGTATTTACCACTCAGACGCCAAGCATTTACACAGCTGATCACAGAACCTGCAGTGCTGATGTCAGTGCAGGAGTGTGTTCGGTGTGTTTGATAAGTGAACACCTGCTGAACCTTCGGTTTAGTGTCCACCTCCGGAAATAGCCCAGATGTCGCTCACCGTCAAACTCACCCAATTCAGAAGCTCGGATTCATGAGATCAAACGTAGCTGTGAACATTCCGGAATACCTTTCCTTTGAAGGGGAGTCTGATTGGGGTTTGGCAAATGATCGATAGTAGTAACGGCAGCGGGGTCAGGAGCAAGCAGATTTTGGCACATTAACCTTATTCGGCAGCCTTGTGTTCACCTCCAACATCCTAATGCCCCTTCACTGTGCTGGTGGCCTCTCACCAGACTTTTTTCTGTGCTGATGCCTTACTGAACCATATCCAAACATGAGTATCGAGGATGAACTGGCGATTCCACAAACCGATCATGTGTAGCTAAAAACATCCACAGACGGATTCGCTCCCTTGCCCCCCCTACCACCCCCGCCTCCCTGGGATGTGCAGTGTCCCGTCTCGTTGGCTGTGCCCGATTTCAGTTTCCAGGGCGATGGACTGCAGGAGTGAAGAAGCTTTTGTGTAGAGTTTTTCTAAAAGGAATAGCACAAAGGGGTGTTAGAGTTCGGATGTTTGGTGTGACGGGGGCCACAGAGCCTAACGCTACCCCCCTCCCAAACCATGACCTGATCTGATATCTTGCTGCTCCATCTCAAGCTTATTATAGAACCTAATGGACTTTTATCCAAAACCTTGAAGCCTCACAGTGGGATCTGCCTTCTAACGTAGCAGGTCTGCTTCGGCTCAGGTAGAGCTTGTTGGGTATAATCTCTGTTCTTCTACAGCAATCTGCTGTATTTAATGTCCCACACATAAATGTCCACTGCCTTTCCGCTTCTCCCACATACCAGCATTTCAGTCCTGCAGTTGTGAAGACTCTGTCAAATGCTTCATCTTTAAAATTCTTTGGAAACGTCAGTTTAGATCTTATCGAGGAGCACGCGTCTCACCTAGTGAGGCTGGGATGGGACAATAGTGAAACCCGTTCCTATCTGTGCCTGAGTCCATCTCCAACAAGTACTGAGGGGCCTGAGACAAGTCCGATTTCAGCAAACGTGGGTCTGAACACACAGCTTCAGGTGAATCCGCATTTTCCTGTTTTCTCGCCAGGCAGGTCAGGCACATCCTTACTGAGCCGCCCGAGGCTGTCCTTTCTGGTTGGAGTTTGTCACGATGACAGTGACACGACCATTACTGCATGTGAGATGGCAGAATACTTAAGATCAGCCCTAGGTGAACTGAATGGAAGTTCTTGGAGGTTTTGAAATCCCTTCATGAATCTCTGACTGAAGAATCACGTCCAATTCTGAAAGGATGGATAATCAATAACAAGAGAATGACCAGAGGTGGAAAGTTCGGGTCCAGGAGGGACAAATCCAGACCAAGGTTTTGTTCCAATCAACCAGGTGAGTGCTCTGTGAAGGTGACTCTTGAGGGACTCAGCTGGTTGGTTGAAACAAAATCTTGGTCTGGACGACCGACATCTAACCCCTGCCATGACTTGGGAGCTCTGTCTTGGTTTAAGGTTCAAGCTGCTGGTTCTGCGCAGATTAGCACAGCCACTGAATCTCAGTGATCCAACGGAACCATAGAAATCCAGCTTCATTTAAAGCAAACGAGGTTACCTGTGAGCTCATGAATAAAATGCTCGGTTACGCTACTGAGTAACAGAAAGGGGTCAATGTGGAGACTGGCCACATGGACTGGGTCATGGCCATCAGTTGCAGTGTGTGGTCTGCTGCTTGTACCCAAAACTCAAAACACACAGATCACCAGACACTTTGCTCCCGTTCCAGGTCAATCAAGATGGAGAAGCTGATGAAGGAACAGCCTGACAAAAAAAACATCCACAGCCCTTTAATGTCTGATCCATGGACTGTTTCCAGGCACGAGGGAAAGATGGAGTTTGGCGACATGTTCTAATGTATGTGTTTGTATTAGCTGGAGTACAGCATTTAGAGCAGTGAAGTGCTTTTCAGATGAAAGCATACCCAGTGAGTGATGGCTAATCAAATACAGTGTGTTTACGTGCCCAACTTGAACCTCTCCTCAGCTTTCCATTCCCAAATGGAAAAACAGTTAGCATTAGCAAGAAAATAGACACGACGTGAAACCAGTGGGGGCCTCAGCTAGCCTGGCTTCAGGAACGGTGTCATAGAGGATGCACCTACTGATATAATAGGTTGGGGGGAGCAGCTTAAGGGCCAGCTCTGCCAGGATGCCATATGGCAGACGGGGACTGGGCTGAGGTAAGGCCACGCGACAGCATGAAGTGTCCACACAAGCAGCAGTGTCTCGAGTCTGGTGGCTGCTTCAAGGCTGCACTGGACTCCACACCGGAGCATCGGGGAAAAGCGGGGAAGGCCTGCAGAGCTAGCAAAACATACAAGAAGATCCCTCGTGATTGACCTCACGCAATCAACGTGGGCATGGCAGCCAATCAGAACAGGCGCGGCAACTAATCAACATGGGCTCTGCAGCCAATCAGAACGGGCGCGGCAACTAATCAACATGGGCTCTGCAGCCAATCAGAACGGGCGCGGCAACTAATCAACATGGGCTCTGCAGCCAATCAGCCCTGGCATTTCAGGAACCTGAACATAGTAATGAGGGTAATAGCTTTAGTATGCACGACAGCCAGAGGAACATTTGAGAGGCAAGAAAGTCCCAGTTCTGCAAAGGAATGAGGTGCCTGTGAAACTTCACATACGACCCCCCCCATGGACCATGGACTATGGACTATGGACTGGATTAGCGGTTGGAAGGGGGATCATCATATATAACCTCCTGTATGTTATGCATTTATGAAGACAAACACCACCAAAGGAAATAAAGATTTATACTGACATCCATCCATCACCACTTAATCCCAACTGGGGAGGGGGGGAGCCAAACCCAGGAACAATGGGCACAGGCAGGAACCAACACACCACAGGGCCAACTTCAAGTTGCCAATTGACCTACCACACACACACACACACACACACTTTTGGACTGTGGGAAGAAACCAGAGCCCCCAGCAGAAACCCACACAAACAGGTCCTATACCCAGCCCAGGGATCAAATTATTTGTTTGCTGGCTGCATGCCTGTGTTTCTTGGGGGGGCATTTAAACTTTAAAGCTTTTTTTAAAGTATTTGTTGTTTTCGGTGATTTGATCGACCTGCATTGAATTACACATAAAAGGAGCGGGATGGTAACCTGGGGCCGAATGAGAAGCCTGCCACACAGTGACAGCTTTGCCGGACAACATACAAACGTTGGGGTGAGGATTTTACCACAGCAGATGACGCCTGCGCTCCTTCAGTGAAGGCTTTGAAGACCCAATGGAGGTCCTGCTAGAGACTCTATTGGCAGGTGTGGACTGGCCATTGGGAAGTTTGGGAATTTTCCTGGAGGTCAGTCTTTCTTGCCCAACCCCAGCATTATACAGCCTATATGCCATGGTTGCCCATATATAACCTATATAACCTATATACCTGGGGGAGGGGGGCTCGATCAGTAGCAAAATATACCAATGGGACTCCCCTCTGTCTCGGTCCCAGGCTGCTTTTTGTGGCTCTCTGGTCTGCAGTCAGCAGATCCTGATTGAAATCCGAATTAAAGCACATTTTATTGATGTGTTTATCCTGCAGTTCTCTGGCTGGCAGTGTCGAAAACCACATGCTATTTTGAGATGTCATTCCACTAAAACTGAAATATTTATCTCTCATTAGCAAACTATCTGTCGCTACCTAGCTAAAACAGACATCCCGACTCTCCCAGACGTTCCGGGAGTGTCCCAGAAATTGACAGCGGCTCCTTGACACCTGTGAATGATGCACAGTGTCTGTTGCTCTGATATTCAGGAGCAGTCAAATTAGCTGACAAGAAGCTTTATTGCTGCAACAGCTAATGATAGTCTCCCTCAGGATTCGTGAGATCAACTGGTTGGGCAGCCACAGCTGACGGGGAGCATACCTGCCCACAACGACTCCCTCCGAAAATGCAGAAAAACGGCATGACCCTCTGCAAACACACATGTTTCTGGGTCAGCAACCATCTCTCTCCCTCAAGTATCAACTTCACTTACAAATTGCCTCTGGTGTGGGCTGGACTGCCCTGCCTTAGGGTTCAGGGAACATACAATAAACCCCATCAATCCTGATGCAAATTTCTCTTTTTTTCACAGCTAACAGTTTGGTTGTGACTGGCAGCTGCAGTCTGGGATCTCGCTGTGGCTGAATAGCACACTAATCACACACTAAAATGCTGTCATGTGGCCCAGCCAGGCCTTGCTCACGCTGACAACCACAACCTGCTGTCACTGGAGATCCGAGCCACAGGATTCGCGATGTTCCTGAACGGGCCGGCGCCCTGCCCGCCGTGCACCGGTGCCCCAGGACCGCGGCCAGGGAGCTGCTAAAGTTAACGCTCCTTCTTCTGAATCCTCTGCTTCTCCTCCATCCTTCATTTCTATGACATTTGCATCAGTCAACAGCAAAGGCGATTTCAGGAACATATCTTTAAGGAAACTACAGAAAGATAAGGGTCCAAGGGCCTTTAAAGGGAAAACCCCATGCAGACATATAGGATACGGGATGATGGGGGGGGGGGGGGGTTTACACAGACCACGGTGATAGGCAAATGTGGTCTCTGCTCAGCTACTGACTGTAGAAAGCTGACATCTTAAAAACAGCACTCATTCAGAGCAGGCAAAGCCCCCACTGTGGGGGAACATACGGGCCGCACCGCCAGGTTTCTGGGTAAACATTTCCTGTGGACACCACAGCCAGTCCACCTTACAGCGAGGTCACAGCCCACAGTAGAAACTCCATGCTGGGATCTGAAACTGGCAGGGATGTTGCTTAGCTGTGAGGGTCAGACTTTGTGAACCAGTGAAAACGTCGCAGCCTGTTGTATGTGGTGGAGTAGCACTTAACAATGTAGAATCATGAGGGATTTCATTCCTGTCAGGAATAGGGGGAGTTTACTCAGTAAGACAAACAGACACATGTCTATCGAGGTGACAGTAAGTTTTGGCATCAGAGGGGAGAGTCAGCCAGCACCTAGCATAGCTGGAACAGTTGGGATTAAGGGCCCAACGGAGATATGATTATGCTGCTGAATATGAGACTTAAACCCACAACCTTCTGGACATAGGTACAGACCCTGTAACTTGCCGAGTTACACACTCTGCTTTACTTAAAAAAATACTGAGTCTTATAACAGGCAGAAGCCCAGAACTATAAATCACACAGGTGACTCTGAATCACAAGCAGATTCTTCCAGATGCTATAAGCACAACTGCTATGCAAAGCAGGTTTGGAAAGGGACCAACGTAACCCAAAAGAGCTTAGTGTCATGTCACCGGCTGCATGGACAGCCATGGCCCATGGTCCCGCGCACATCCTGGGAGCCAGCATCCGGGCTGCGATCCACACATACACTGGAGATGAGGCCATCCTGCCCTGGGACTGATTGGGTCATGATCTGCAACTGCCCCGGATTCATTCATTGCTGTTTACTGACCAGCTCAAATGACACGTGCCCAGCACAAGCTGTGCAATCCCAGGGTGTCTCACCAGGTGGCGATGTGCCCTCACACTGCCAGCACTGCAGACTCTGGGTATGAGAGGGGTCTGCACGGTCTCCCCCCTGTCCCGGAGGCTTGTCACTTAGGGGAGCTGATACCCCCTGCTGTATGTGTGTGGTATCCCCACCGTGTCCCTGCATGGATACATGTAACAAATGCTCTTATAGAGAAAAAGGGCCACATCCTTTTTAATAAAGGTGAATACAAAAGGGAGATCCACTCCCTGATTGGCTGAAATAAATACGTTGCCAGTGTACCGTCCCAAACATAGCAGAGAGCGTCCAATCGGAGAGCATAGTGTGTGTGGTGGGAACGGGGGGGAGAAGTCGGGTGTGCCCCGGGCTGTGCGTATTTGGGGGTGGGAGCAAGTGGTGCTGTTTGGACTGGCGTGTCCGTGTTGATCCAGCTTTCGGGCTGGTTTTCCTCGACAAACATCGTAGCGCCTGCCCACCCGCTCTCAAGCATGGGTGGGGGGAGGGGGGGACAGGGGGAAGACCAGGGGAACAGGGGACAGCAGCACGAAGGGGGGAAAGGAGAACTTCTCTGTCATACATACACACACACAGGTGAGAGTGAAGCTTAGGTTCTGAGCGCAGGGTTAGCCATCCATCCAGCACCCCTAGGGCGTTTTTGGGGGTTAAGGGCCTTGATCAAGAGTATAACAAGGATTTGGCTACCCTCCTGAGTATGATATTCAAACCAGCAACCTCCTGATTACAGACAGAGAGTCCGAACTCACTAAGACACACACCATGCCCAGCTTATTTTTGATAGTAAAAAACAGGAACTAATCTGAGTATGACATCTTGCACACTGTCCTTTTTCATGGTGTTTTTAGCACTCACTGTCACACAGAGCTTGTTGCATACCTGCACATAGTAGGGTAGTATCAAGGGGAGGGGTAACAGATGTGGTGCAGGCTGGAGGAGGGGCTTAGGAAGGGGGCGTGGCAACAGGTTCCCACTGTAACAGGTGAGACAGAAACACAAGGCCCAAACATCCAGAGCAGGGAATTGGGGTTAAAACCTAAATGGGCCGAAGATAGGAGTATAAGGCGTGTGAGTGACCTGTGTGATTTTATTGGCCTGTGTCTGTGCAGGGAAACCCTTCCTGCTGACTGGGATGACAATGGAGAAACAGCAGCACATGAAACCTGTACAGGCTGTGGGTAAATCAGCCCCTCACCACCCCCACTGCTTTCCATATCTGAGGAAACAGGCCACTTTCCCACATCCTGATTTTCTGTACCACGTCGACATTGACTGTCCGTGCTATTTTCCGAGCCTCAGTCTTCCTTATCCACACAGGCACTGAACAGGACATCTATATGCAGATCGCTGGACCTGCAGGACCCCCAATGCCATAGGCTCTGCTCTACAGCTCACAGCCTTCTTTGACTATGCAGCAGTAATGGATGCTTGATGACCACAGAATAAATAAGGTAAGACATCGTTAGGCTCATTGTTAGGGTGAATGATTGGTGAGTGAAACCCACTGGAGGTGGGAGGGGCCATCATGACCACACCTACCACACATAATCTGTGAATCTGGTGGGGCCAGATTTTGAGATCTGACCCCTGTGTATTCCTCCACCCAAAGTGAAGAACAATGACAAAGACAGGCTAAGGTCCCTGCCGTGACAGTGACAGGGTCCAGTCCACACCGTGAAACTCACAGGCTCCAGTCCACGCCATGACAGTGTTAGTCACCGGTCCACGCCGTGACACTCACAGGCTCCAGTCCACGCCATGACAGTGTTAGTCTCCAGTCCCTGCTGTAACAGTGACAGGGTCCAGTCCATGCCATGACACTCACAGGCTCCAGTCCCCGCCATGACAGTGAAAGGCTCCAGCCCCCAGCATGACAGTGACAGGCTCCAGTCTGCACTGTGACAGGGACAGGCTCCGGTCCCGGCTGTGACAGTGATAGGCTCCGGTCCCCCCAGTGGCACTCACAGTCTCCGGTCCCCGTCGTGACAGTGACAAGCTCTGGTAACTGCCATGACAGTGATAGACTCCGGTCCCCGCTGTGATAGGGACAGGCTCCGGTCCCCCCAGTGACACTCACAGGCTCCAATTCCTGCCATGACAGTGACAGGCTCCAGTCTGCACTGTGACAGTGGCAGACTCCGGTCCCTGCTGTGACAGAGATAGACTCCGGTCCCTGCTGTGACAGTGACAGGTTCCAGTCCTCCCAGTGACACTCACAGTCTCGGGTTCCCAGCGTGAGAGTGGCAGGCTTCGATCCCCACTGTGACAGTGACAGGCATTGGTCCCCGAGGCAGAAGGGGGCGGGGTCCTTTCCTTGCCATTTCATTAGTATTTATAAATCACAGGCCCACATTACACAGACCCTCATGAATCTGATAAAGGCTAAATTCCATAAGCAAATGTGGGGTTACCTCAGAGTGTGTGAGGTGCCAGCGGGATGCCGCTATGCAAATCCCATCCCAGGCTGATCTGAAGGCGGCTACATTGCAAACAGCTACTATCATTCATAAAACGGGGAGCGATTTCATTCACAAATCGCTCAATGGGATGCATACAGGCATCGTGGTGGGGGACACTACAACACCTCGGTTGCTGCACAACTGACAGCAACCGAGGCAGAGCAGACGCCTCAGGATGAAAAACGCTGCAGCAGCAGCGACTCTGTGCCTCCCATCATATTGGCC
>JAODKC010000041.1:326637-359830 GCA_026777985.1 Mormyrops attenuatus | reverse complement strand
CCCCCCCCCCCCCCCCCCCCCCCCCCCCCCCCCCCCCCCCCCCCCCCCCCCCCCCCCCCCCCCCCCCCCAGACCACACAGGCTTCTGGGAGGTCTGCTTTTACCCAGCCTGGCTAACCATACGGAGGAGCATGAGGGGCTGGTTATCATGTATATCTGATAACCGTCAATGTCAGAGAGGTTGACTGAAAGGTGACGACCTCAGTAAAGCCTTGGGGGCCCTCATGCAAATATGTGGTTTGGATGGGGATGAATGCCGCTGCTGATGGGCTGTCAGCTTCAGTTGCATGGCTAGCCTTCTCCCTCGTATTGGCTGCATGACGCATGGCCAGCAATGCATTGTGGGATATAGCTGCACACGCCGAGGCCTCACCGGCTTTGAAGGTCAGCTCATCCTGCTCCTGGCCGTCGTAGTCGTAGAGCGCCCGCACGCGCACCGCCCGGCCCCTGCCTCCGCCCCCTGCCTCTTCATCGTAGTAGCCGGCACCATCGTTGCCGTCGTTGGCTGAGTAGCCGGTGGGCTGCTCGTCGTCAGACCAATCCGCCTGGGACGCCTGGTTCTTGTCGTAACTGCTCACGCTACGAAAGAAACGGTCAAGGGGGCTTAATGGGAGGCTGCCTGCAGATATGCCTGCATAGATGGTGCGGTGTTCTCTACCGGAAGGGGGGGGTGACCAAGCACATTTTCTTATGCCATTTTAATGCCTCCATTTTCAAAATGCTTAACCCAGTACAATATTACCATTCATTTAATTGGAATGATAATGTCATTTGTTATTGTCAAAAACTGGCAGTAAATTCAGAATATTTAAAACAGTGCAAATCTGACATTCAGGGTTAAAACATGGATGGATGGATGGATGGATGGATGGATAGATGGATAAATGGTGATGAATGGCTATGTATGTATATGTGGATGGATGGATAGGTGGATATGTGGATGTATAATATGTATGTATGTAGGGATGGATGGATGGATGGATGGATGGCTCACAGGCTGAGGGCCTGCCTTACCCACCACCGGGCGGCTCGCAGACCGGGGATCGCCTTACCTGCCGCGGTCGCCCGCCCCCTGGTCCCCCCCGGGCGTTATGCTGGTGAGCGTCACCCCCTCGTTGGGCTTCTTCACCTTCTTGGCAATGGTGTGAGTGAGCTCTGGGTTGTAGTCCTGCAGGACAGAGGCTGGTCAGCAGGGGTCGCACTGCGCAGGTACTGATTGGTTACCAGCTCCGCACTGCTCTGATTGGCTGAGCTCGTAGGTGGGCGGGATCGCGGCACATTGATATTCAAAAGGGATACAGTGAGCTGCAGCTTTTTCTTTACTTTGTGCTGCCTTCTGATTTAATTAAATATTAAGTTTTGGCAACAATATCCTTTAACTAAAGTTATTTTTTCAACAATAACTTCCAAAATAACCATGTGAGCAAGCAATAAATAAATACAGGACTGGAATGACAGATTTTTAAGTGAAATGTAGATCTGGAGTGCTTTGTGATGTGATGCAGTTTTTGGGGAGCAGTGGTGGTTTTGCTAACACATTAGTGTGTCGCATTCAGCGGTGCGTGAAGCATTACAGGCACAGCCTACGTTTGGGACACACGCATGGCTTGACGATACATAGGCCTCATATTACAGCTGAAGGACCAGCCAGTCAGGAACCTCTCCATTCTCCTCCACTTTTGCCGCTTCTGCTCTGTGTTCTGCAGTTGGCAGTGAAGGCCTGATCCACACTAATACACTCTTGCCTTTCTTTAAATATATCATCTAAAATGAGAATCACTAATTGGACTGTCTTTGCCTGTATCTGGAGAAACAAAACTTGTTATCTCAGCAGAAATGAGAAAGAAGCTTAAGATGCATTTTAATGTGAGTCATTAGCGTCTAATGTCAGAACTCCTGAGGAATGACTCGCTCTCCCGCAGGCTCTCCGCTCCTCTGTCTAACATGGTATATTTCATGAAGTACAGGATCCAGGTTGTTTATCTCATAGGTGTGACGCTGACAAAGACTTCCAATAAGATTATCAGATTCCCTTAACAATGTTTGCATTTCTTAAAGATGATATTCATCCACAATTCCACTTTTTCATTTATTTTTTCTGGAACAATGAGTCCACTAAGATAATCGCCGTCCAGCCTGAATGTTCTGCCAAGATATCAATGTGAAGTTTCCATCATTGAATTGATCTCAATGAAAATCCTAATCCTCATGTAAAGTCCATTAGGAAATGAAAATGAATTTGTAAAGCTTGTCTATTTTTCTCATTTGACACGGCCCAGAACCCCGTCAAACCAAATTACTGTCAATGCCAAACTAGTGACATGCAACCTACTCCTACAAGCTGCCTTCCAAACCCACCAATCAGAAGCTGCTTTGCAGCAGGAGGTGGGGCCTCATTCACCCTCTCAGGTGTCTTTTTTAATTCCTTGATGTGTCCCTGTGCCTGCTGTTCTGCGATCTGTGTTACTACTCTGTTGATAATTTTGTGTTGATTTTGTAGTGATTCGATTTCCCCTCTACTGTGACGTGATGCTAACGGCGGCTCCCACACCTCAAACTGGGGCCAGTTCATGGGCATTCCCGGCCCGTGGTTGTTGCTGAACCATTTGAGGTCCTCCTGCGTGTTGGCAGCCAGGATGGTCCTCTCCAAGTCACGGTACACCATGCTGTAGCTGAGCAGTAGGAGATAGAGGAGGGGAGTCAGACCGACTGTGGCAAATAATGGACGTTAGCTAGACCGAGAGGCTGTGATCAGGAATGGATATGGGAGAGTCAGACAGACCACTGGGACTCAGTGAGGTTGAGGTGGCGCTTGATGTCTAGCAGGATCTCTTTGAGGAAGGTGATCCTCTTGACCTCCATCTGCTGACAGAGGTCGAACACCAGCTCCATGCTCTCCATGTACTGGGGGGTGCACTTGTCCAGCTCCTCCAGGGACTTCTCATACTTCTCTTTGGCCTGCAGATGACACACATGTTGGAGCGATTCTGGTTCACCGGCACCAGCTAAAACCTCCATTCCAGAGGGCAGCTAAGTCCATAGGATGAGGGGAACAGGTGGGGCTTGGGGGCGGTTCTTTAAGTTACTGGAAATTGCCTGTCATATATATATTTTTATCAACTTAGAGGTGAGAGCTCAACAGAGCAGTTATGAACTGGAATGTGGGTCACAGTTTAAAATGCCGGCTGGACTGATGGCTATAGTTGACTATAGTTTAAAGATGCTGAAAAGTCACAGAGTGATGCTGAAATGTGGACTGGCTTTATTTCAGTAAGGAGCATCATGGTGCCTTCACAGAGTGATGCTGAAATGTGTCCTGGCTTTATTTCAGTAAGGAGCATCATGGTGCCTTCACAGAGTTGCCCTGGAGAGTGGGTCCTGCCATACAGCAGAATTTTGGGGACTTGGCTTTGGGGGCTGAATAGGGTCTGTTTGCATTCAACATAAAAAAACCTAAAGGAAATGCGTTAACTGTGCATCTAAACCTTTAAATAAGCATGGAACTGGATGACATCACACAAAAAGGTTCCCTATGCTTACCCAGAATGCATCACTAAGGTATGCAGCTACTTAAATTGACAGAGTGTAAGAGCTATGTTACATATCGCTGGATGCGACATAGATCAGAATGGAGCTCTTTAACAGGCACAGAAGCACAGCAGAACCTAAATGTAGGTTTTTCTGGAGATGGTCTGAAGCTGTGTGAGATATTACGAATATGAGATCCAGTAGGAGTGTGTGAAATAATCTATTCAGCACCACAAACAGACCTGCCAGCAAGACAAGATCTTCTGCACACCACCCAAAATAATCCAAACTGAATCGAGATAGTGTCCTGCTTGCCCGAAAGACTCAGGCCTCCCATCCTCTGTGCCCCGGCGTCACCTCCCAGCTTTCTCATACCTTCTGCACGTCCTGCTTGCACTTGTCCACCTTCTCGTGAAGCTTCTTCTGCTGGTCAGGGGTGACGGAGGCCTCGGCTTTGCTGTTGGCCTCCCGGGTGGAGGCCAGTTTCTCCTCCTTGCAGGCCATGTGATACACTTTCTTAGCTGTCTCCACCTGGGAAGGACAGCCAGGCATGTTGGAGGGAACAAGCCTAATGTGCATTACACAGGAAGTCCACCGGGACGACTTGTAATGCTGAAGCAGCAGCCATGTTTACCACCCTTCAAACCACGCATTTAAATGGGGCCATAGAGATTTGGGGCCACCTGTTGGCCACAAATATTCGCTACACTTTTTGAGTGGGGCCCCAGGAACAGCAAACCCGCCCCTGTGCGGAAGTCCTTATCTGACTGGGTCTCACAGTGGCAGTACAGCTGAGTGACGTCCTCTTGCTCTCAACCAGATGATGTGACCACTTGAGAAAGATGTAATTTGTGGAAAAGTCGATATGGAACGTCTTCATTGAATCCCTTTCTGATTGGCTAAATGGACTCGAGAGACCGGCCTCTTCTGACTCCACAGCGAACTCTGTACACTTTACTCATTGGTTGACTCAACCCCTTATCAGGTCAAGCCAGGTCTGAAGGAGATGTGTGAATAATCTCTCGGGTAAGTTCAATTAGAGCCGACCGAAATAGCCTGCCTGCCTTTTCCTTGTAGCATCTGCGCAATATGTCTATGTTTATGAAATGACGTTTTAGATGCCATTTGTACAAGTATGAGACCATGTACTTTAGAATGTTTGAGCAATTCCTGGATAAAGTGTATCAACGACTCCGCTATCAGGAAGAACGACGGTGGTGAAGCTTGCCTAGGGTGCTACATGGGCTTTGACTGGTACTGTCAAAATGCCCCCCTCAAAAGATGGCACCCAAGGTGGCCACCTGTGTCGCTTCTAAGGTTTACCGTCTCAGAAGAGCAGGGTTTGGGTTCCATGAAGTGCCACAGGTCCCACACTTGCCTCTTTGAGCTTCTTGGCCCAGGGTTTCTGGGCCTTCTTGAAGCCCTCTTCCGCCTCCTTGGTTTCCTTGAAGCCACCCATAATCTGCTTGTGATAGGCATCCTTCTGCCAGTTCCTGACCTTCTCCAGATCTTCATTTAGTAGCCCGTTCTTCACCTCCTGGTGCAGTTCGCTAACCTTGTCTGCCTCCGTCATCAGTGCCAGCCAGGCCCGCTCCACCGTGCCGTACTGAGGTCCTGTTCATAGGAAGAGGACATACACTTACAAGGGTACCAAATAACTGACTTGGGGCTCCTGTGAACCAGGACATCTAACAGATTCTAAAATCTACAGATATTTCAGCATCACAGGAATGGTGAAGCTCCTGGTGGCACACTATAGACCTTGTAGGTCCTGGTGGTACACTATAGATCTTGTAGGTCCTGGTGGTACACTGTAGATCTTGAAGGTCCTGGTGGTACACTATAGACCTTGTAGGTCCTGGTGGTACACTGTAGATCTTAAAGGTCCTGTTGGTGCACTATAGACCTAGGATCTATATCCACAAAAGTATTCCTCTTTATTTGTCAGATACGTCCAGGCCAATCTGTCCCTCAGCTCTCACATGCAGATACAGACACATGGGACAGCACCTTTCTCAATCAGCTGTCTCCACCGCTTGGACCAGTCGGTCAGCTGCTGGCTGTAGCTCTTCTCGATCTTGGCCCGCTCCTGCAGGCAGCTCATCAGGTCATTGCACAGTCGGTGTCCGTCATCGATGCGCTTCACTGTGCGCTTGTAGTTGCCCACCTGTACGAGAGATGTCAACCAATGAGATGTGGCCACTTCTGAATTCCCATAATCCTCCCTGCCTGACCCCCAGGGTTTTTCCTTCCTGAGGCATTTACTGGTTAAGAAGAGCTTCTGGCAAAAGTTACTCCAGGTTGCTGAGCACAACAGGGCCAGAATATCTGTTATCCACACGAATAACACAATAATATTTCATAAGAGGCAGCTTCAAATGGTTCTGTCAAAGATTTAAGGCTGAAATGTGATGGCATGTGACTGAATGACAGTACAGTGAGGTTAACAGTTGCCTTCTGCTCGACCATCATCAGGTAGATCTCCGCAGGTCTCCATATTCTTGATAATGTGCTGCAGATGCCGTCTAGGAAAATGTCATCTTAAAACCAGCAGAAATAATACCACTTGCGAACGTTTCATTAATCAGTCCCTGACACCTGGACGTGCGCCATTAAATCCTCATTAAGGCTTCATGTTCTCTGAAACAAAATCATTTTCCAATTTGGCATTTTAAATGGGGCTCTTGAAGACTTTATGAACTGTCAAGACGATTAAAATGAACACATCAGAATAAAATTTCTTCATTGTCTTGATTATTAAATATAATTATGTAATATTTGTACCACAATGTGTTGGATTTATTCTTGATTTTCATGTGCAGCATTAGCGTGGGAGTCCATGTTCTTCAAGAGAACAATAACACCTGACATACAGGAAGTTACATGTCCAGCCGGCTGAGTGGATTTGTTGCACTTGATTAGGGCAGAGGCTGTGGCTCCTCCCACACATGCATGGAAGGGGACTGGCCATCAGATAATGCGACCCAATGGGATGAGAATCTGCATGCTCCTGTGCATGTGGCTCCTCCCCCATGCTTGGAAAGGGGCTAGCTATGAGCTAATGCAGCCCAATGGGATGAGAGTCTACAAGTCAATGGTGTTTTTGGGATGGAGAGGGGATAGCAGGCTCCTGCCATCACTCCTGGGAGTCCCAATCTGAATTAACCACAAAGTTAGCCTTCTACTGGCCAAGACAACAGAGAAGTCTGGAAGTGACCTCATTCACGTGGGTTGGATCCACATTTGTTTGTTCTTATTTACCTCCCAGAAGCTGTCCGTGGTCTCATCGAAGCCAGCAGACTCGTCGTAGGTGCTGGACATTTTCCTGGGTGTGGCAGAATGTCCCAGAAGCTGCAAGTACCCCCAGCAGAGCTGGAATCTTCATGCACTGGAACAGGATGAGAGGAAGAAGGAGGGATGAAACACATGAGAAAAAGTAAGGGAAGGTGAGAGGAAGACAAAATTCCACCACATGGAAAAAGCAGACAGAACAGCCGGACACCCACAGAAGCTTCCAACTATTTCCTGTCATACTCTATTATTTTAGCAAAATAAGTTCAGCCCAAAGAGGGATGTTTAGAGTAGGTAAGGCGGCAGACTGTGAACCAGCCCTCTGTCAACATGGACAACTGAGTTTCCATGAAGCTTTGCAATAAAAAGGGTCTGTGCTGCCAGGAGATACTTCCACACAAAGGCCTAGTGATCTGCTGCTGATCCTTTAGCCTGTGTGCCTAGGTGACGAGTCAATGAAGAGCAGAGACAGGCGTTTGATGGAATCTCCTCTGCTCTGAAATAGAGGCGTTCGCCTGTCCTGCAAACCCCACAACAGCTGGGTTCCTCCTCGGCCTGAACCCAACAGAATTCATGTGATGCCTTTGGGTCTGTCGCCTCTATCCTAGTGTCTGTTTGAGTGATGATGACACACAGCTACTCCCAGACTGATGGGAACCTCGACCACAGATAGGGTAAGAAGTTTAAGGTGTGCAACCACCTTCAGAAACCGCAAGGAACGACAGAGCTGAAGCATCATGGACAGGAGGAGACGTCACAGCGGGTTTCTGGGACGGGCATAATTCAGAAGTACCACCTTCCCTGAGGTGAGGTGTGCGGTGTGATTGTGAGAGTACAAAAAGAGCAGATACCGCTTCATGGCTGAGCAGAGGTGCCATTAGAGTTTTCGGGCCCCTTGAAAGCAAATTACATTGGGCCCTCAACCCAGACCAATCCAATTATGTTCCAGGTTTAGGGGCCCTTGGAATTGTCCTTGCTTTCCCACCCTGTGATCAAGAAAGCTCTCAGAGAACATTAACTGGATGGTCAGGCATGTCAGTGAGGCCTCAAACGCTGAGTCACCCCTGCAGGTGCTCAGGGTGCTGTTCTCACACGAATAGTCCGCTTATCAGAACCACACATTACATTCATCGCTAACTTTGGAACCCTTCTTTGAGATTCCATTTACATTTTAATTATGTAGCAGACGCTTTTATCCAAAGTGACATGTGTTTTTGAGAAAGCAGGTTCACCCAGTCCCTGGAGCAATTGGGGATTTAGGTCCCAATGGTGAAATCACTCTCCTGACCCTGGGACATGAACTGGCAACCTTCTGATCACAAACACAGTGTCCTAACCTGCTGTCTAACCACTACCCCACACCCTTGGTCCATTTTTTCTATATCAATGCAAGCAATAAGCTCTTGGCCACAAGCCGCTGTCATTCTTTCTTTTACGGTTCATTAATTGAAGCGAAACTCACTTCCTGTGCATGATGAAACGATGCCCCAGTCTCATTCCCCGCACCACAGGCAGCTGACAGATACTGCATGCCCTCACTGGCTTGTTCAGACACCCAGAAACGCGAGACTGCGTCCTACTAAATTGAGAAGCCTAGTTCTCCTCGTTGAGCAGACGCTATGATTGGCTTCATCCCCTCTGAGGGCTTTCAGTGGAAACCCAGACTGAATTAATAAGACATACTGTTATAGAACACGAACAGCTGCAGATTTAACCCTGCAAAACCACTCCGTTTACACTTGACCCAAGCGCTTAAGGCTGATCTAGGCTCACGGGTAGGGTTTTGTACTGTTCTATATCAAGCTGGACACACCCAATTGTCAGCTTTGAGGTGTCTAAGTTTGCTCGTGGGAGATTTACTTGTTTGGTTGTACTGCACAAAATGTTTTGAGGGCAGAATGAAAAATGACTGGTTCAGAGAGACAACCAATCAGAATGTAGAGGAGGTGTGTCCAAGCAACTAGAGGAGGCGAGACTAAGATATCTGATTGGTCGGTCCCACCTCCTCTAGTTCCTTGGACCCACCTCCCCTACAATCTGATTAGTTATCTCTCTGAACCAATCATTTTTCCTTCTGCCCTCAGAACATTTGTGTGTAATTAAAACTCCCATGAGCTCTTAGTTGGAGCTTGGGTATCTGCTTGTGTTGCTAAAGCGACAGGATGCCGCCAGGTGACCTCTGAACAAAGCATGAATGAAGTGCATTGAGGCGGAAGGTCAGAAACGCCCTTAAGGCAGCAATATACCAAAGCCTGAACTCAAGAACACAAAGCTGAAGAGGGACTTTTATTATTCTTATTTAGTCTTTTCTCCTGGGCACTACCGGCCCTACTTGTTTTTCTGTGTGATGCTGCCATGAGGTGAATCTCCAGGGATGTGTTCGTCTGAAATAAACCACAGCTGCATTGCTGGCTCCATGTTCAGTCCATGATTTCATTTCTACTGAATCTCCCCCAATCCAGATGCAGATCATAGACAAGCAGATAAACTCTGTTACCACTATGCAGACATAATTCGAGTAAGACCTTAACCATACAAGTACCAGTTCTGGCTATCTGAGACAAGATCTGACAAAGAAGATTAAATGAAATTCATTATTCTGCAAAACTAGGACATTCCAGAATATGAGTCACATCTTCATGATTTGTGCTCTATGCAGAGGCCCACGAGTCTTTATATCACTGACCTTCACATTGAAGATAAGTTTCCTTTGTGTGTTGGCTGTAGGCTAAGGGTAGAAGATCCAGCATAGATCTTCACCTTGATCTGCAGATTTGGTCGACTAAGATCTCCCCAGTACTTACACTGTTGTAGAGGTCTCCTGGAGGAGACTATTGAGGCACCAGGAGCCAGGAGATGCAAAAATACTGTCCATGATATTTTGCAACTTATCAGTCCCACTTCAGCTGTTCAATTTTACCTAAGACTGGCAGAGTGTGGTGTGCCCTGCCAAGTCTGCCGTCATGAGCATCAGAGCTACTGATAGCCTGTCACTGTCTCAAGACACTTCGTGGATTCAAAATGCGAGACAATTGTCCATTAATCTCAGCAACCAGATCAGTCAAAACCTTTGTCCATTGTTCCATTGGAGAACGCGACTACACAGTCACTACAATGTGATGCATGTTCAACTCCAACAATCTGGCCTCTCTGCGATGCTGAACTAGCTCTCCTCCCAAAAGCAGCACCTGCCTGTTGCAATGATTGGACAGGGAGAGGATCTAACTGCGGGAAGCTCAGGTTTACTGCCAGGCTCAAGGATTAAGGGGAGGCAGAGGATCCAAGACCAGGCAGATGTGAGCAAAGGCAAACGGATCCAAACTGTAATCCAAAGACACAGTAAAAAAAAAATCAGGGACAGGTTGATAAAGTGAAAACAGGGCAAGTAACCAAATCCGACACATTAACTGGAGAACAAGAAAGCCAGGAAAAAAAGCAGGATTCATACACAGAAGGTAAACCATGGCACAGAAAAGCTTGCATGGCATATCACTCAATATTTCACAAAGGGAATCAGCTGCTGTTAACTGATTAGCTTGATGCTCTTAAGGTTTAGGGGAGACTGGGTGTGGCTGGCTGGATGCTCAGATTGGTGCTGCCGTGACAACCGTTTCCATACACAAAGATAGACAGACATCAAATTCAGCCACAACGAATCATCCAAAATGAGACATATGCAGCGGTCTATTTAGCCTCAGCTTCTCGCTGCTGCCCTCCCTGTGAGTGCCTGCCCCCCCCACCCACTCCACCTGAGCAGCTTGCTTTTTCTGCAAGCTGGCTAAGCCAAGAAGGGTGAATTCCCCAACGACAGCCTGCAAATCTAGCTGAGTCCCGACATGGGAGAAGATGGGGGATGGGGGGCAGAACCTTGGCAGGGCTGCCTTCTTTCTGGCTTCCCCTGGGGGGGGGGGGGTGCCCTGCTGAAATGCTCCAAATCTTCCAAGCACCCCAATGCCCAACGCTCATCCTAATACCCAATGCTAGCACCGAGCTCCATGGGGTGGCTAAATGCTAACAGGCTAAATCCACTGGGATTGTAAACCGTGTCGACCTGCCACTGCCTCGCCTTTCCGTTTGGCTTCAAAATTCTGCCGACTGAGTGGCAGAGCCGACGGCCGAATTTCTGCCCGGACAATGTGTGGAGGGGGGACACCATTAAAGGACAAGCAGGATAAAGCAAAAGAAGAGAATAGGAGAGAGAGAGAGTGTGCGTGTGTGTAGAGGGGGAGGTGTGGCCTGGGTAAGTGGGTCAGTCCTGCTGAAAGAGGAACGCCGGTCACAGCTGCACCAACGTGCGAGAGAGAGAGTCATAGAAAATGCCGGAAGGTAGAGAGAGCCAAGGCAGAAATCCCTCAATGCAGAAATCACATGGAAGACAGCTCAGTTCTCAGTACTGCAGTTTCACAAGAATTATAGCAGCATGTGTTACAGCAATTTCTACACCTATCGCATTGAATTCCCCCCCCCCCCCCAGCAGAAAAGCTGAATTCTAGAGCCTTTTTCACTAACTCATGGGCCGGACAGGTGGCATGACCAGGAGGGGCGGTCCCAGACCCGCCTTTCAAACCTTCCAGCCAATCACAGGCTCCCTGCTTGTTTAGTTTCTTTTCACGTTTCAGCCAATGAATAGACATTTGTTTTAAACTTATTCTCTATTATTTTATTTCTCCTTTATGTTCACTAGTGGAAATACATGAGAAACATGCCTGGGGACAAATTCCATTCTGCTCTACATTAATTTTTAATATTTCTAAGCAAATGCAGTTAAATAATGATGAAGCGTGAGATAATAGGACAATCTACGATAGACAGACGCTTAAGCAGCTCAGAGTTTAAGGGCCGTGTCTGAGAGGGGACACGGTCCTTCTCATGGCCACTAAGTTCTTCCCCTCACTTTCCTGGGCTCTCTCATCTGCACATCGACATCAGTCTACCAGAGAGACCCACAAGGTACAAAACAGACAAAAGCTGAGTCCTTTGTGGTAAAGACTGGCAGCCTGCTGGTGAATTTCAGTTTGTTAATGCAAGAAATGAGAAGCCCATCCTCACTGCTGCCCCCTTCAGGAGAGGCACCTTTGTACCGTTTTCAGCAGCCGAGCAAGAGCTGCTGGTTGTGGTTTTAATAACGGTGCTGACTGGGCACTGTTTATGTGGGCGTGTGTGTGTGTGTGCATGTGCCTGTCAGTGATTGTGGGATAATCCCATAATGCTTCACAACAGTTTGCACAGCATGTGAGGAAAACGGGAGTTGGGTGGGGGAGGGTGAGAGACAGTGAGACCGAAGAAGGGGGGTGCAGGGGATTGCAGTAGGAGGGAGTTTTCTTTTATACCTACAATAGCACGATATTGGCCAGCAGGAGAACCAATCAGCAGCTGAGCAGCAATGCATGTGTTGGGGGATGCTGTCTGTCGCACAGCTTGAGAGAGGAGCTGTCACAATAGGTGGGGGATGGTGGGGGCAAGAAGCTGCAGAACGACACAGGAGACCTAATGGAAGAGGCCAGGTCCTGTCCCCTAACCCGATGCAATCCCCCAAACCTGGTCTTAACCCCAGCCCACTCCAGACCAGGTTCTATCCCCCAAACTCCATCCAATCCCCAGCCCTTTGCAAAAACGGTCCTAACCCCCAAACCTGGTCATTTCCCCGGCTCATTCCAAACGTGGTCCTTTCTCCCAAAACAGATCCTACCCTCCAAACCTCCATCCAGTCCCTGACCCATTTCAAACTTGGTCCTATGCCCCTTACCCGGTCCTATCCATGGCACATTCCAAACCCGGTCCTATCCCCCAAACGTGGTCCTATCCCCGGTCCATTCCAAACCCAGTCCTATTTCTGGCCTACTCCAAACCAGATCCCATCGCAAGCCCACTCCAGACCCGATCCTATCCCCCAAACCAGATCTTATCCCCAGCCCACTCCAGACTAGGTCCTATCCTCCAAATTCCATCCAGTCCCCAGCCAATTCCACCTATCCCTCAAACCCGGTCCTATCCCCTAGACCTGGTCATACAGTACCCTCAGTCTACTGCAGACCCAGTATCATTATAGGCCTCCATTCTCATGTTTCAGTCAAACATGGCCAACTGATGACTCGGACGGATTTGCTCCATCTGCACATCACAGGATCTGTGCCTGTGAGATACTGATCAACATGCTGATCCAGGTTCTTCACCCGCTCTTATTCCCATGCTCTTGCGGAAGCCCTGCCACCCTGACCGGGATAGACGGACAGACAGATGAACTACAGAGAATCTCAGGTTTTAGGAAAACGCAGCCACATGAAAGAGAGGCGCTGTGGCTCAATGCGTTCTGGGTTTTCTCAGTCGCTATGGCAGTGGTTTTGCTGCTGGTAGTGTGTTCTGTTACACACTGAACTGCGTTGAGGTCTCGTCTGTAAAAAGCATGACGCAGCTGATGGTTTGCCTCAAAAGCAGCTTTGGTAAAAACATCAGGTCACTTTCTGCACCGCTTAAAAAATGATCAAGGAAAATGTAGAATAAATCAGAATCTCTTAATTAAATAACATGCATAGACTGTACGGAATTTATCTTCTAGTGCTCAAGAATATAATACTCAAAGGTTTAGTATGCACTTAAATATTTAGTGTACTGAGGTCGTTCAATGTTGTTGCAGCCAATAATGTAAAAACTGGCAATAATGTAATAATCTTTCCATTCTTAATGTAATAAAATTCAATAATGTAAGAACTCTCCAACAATGTAATACATTTTCTGAACCAGAAATGTAATATCTTTTTGTTGATAATGTAATAAGATATTACATTATTGACCTCTTGATACATTATTGACTTTTACTACATTAAGAATAGAGAATTTATTACAATACTGGCATACTATTACATTATTAGTATTTATTACATTATTACCAATGTCATGCATTAATGTTGTTACCCTTCCTATAGTAAAAACCACTTATTCCTGTTAGGAGATGTTTCTGTCCCGATCATATAGATGGATAACTGCTGTCACGGAGATATTCAAATGAACCAGTTGCTTGTGCTGATAGTTACTCTTGCTAAGCAGACTGCAAAATTAGACCCCGCGTGGGCCAAAACTGGACAGCCTGTTATTCCGCTCCTGACTTGTGCCACATCCTCTCCGCTGGGCGGGTCACCACCAGCACGCCTCATGAATATTCATGAGAGCATATGGCAGCTGGTTGATGAATACAAGCTGTCATTTACGGATCCGACTGTCTGACGGAGAAGCCCTGAAAGTGGGACGTGCAACGAGTCTGCGCCACAAAGAGCCCATCTGTGTGCTCCATCTCCCCCTCCTCTCCTGCTGCCTTCAGCCTGTATTTCTAACTGAGGTAAGATAGTCACTCACTCTGTGCAGTACAACCAAAAGCTGAAACACCACATGTTTTAACAATAATCGATACTTTATTGATCCCTGTGGGGAAATTGTCTTTACGACTTCTCTTGCTCTTTATTGAGTAAGCTGTCCATGAAGGACAGCCACCTGTTGGGACACCCAGTGAGGTGGGGGTCGAGGACCTTGCTCAAGGACCCACAGACGTGTTGAGGCTGGGCTTGAACCAGCAACCTTGTGATTACAGGCACACAGGCTCAGCACACTGAGCCACATGCTGCCCCTTCACTAAGCCCTTCTAATGTTTGTGTCCCACTAGTCCCTCCTTTAGCTGTAGCATAACTCACCCCCAGGACTACAACAAAAACAGCCCCCTAAGACATGTAACCAGCTGCAATATAACATACTGCACATCTAATAGAAGCACATTGGCCTCTGGTATGTTATCCTGCCTGCTCGTCTTTGATGGGAGTCGTTAGCATGTAGAGAGAGAAATTATCTGAAAAGATACCTTGCCCATTGTTTACCAGCTAACCGTAACCATGACACTCAGTATAAGATGCATGCTAATCATAAAACTCAAATTAAGATTCTGGCTAACGAGAACCAAGTGACTTGAGACAGTATGTTGGCTAACCTGAATCATGTGATCCAGGTCAAGATGCTGGCTAACATGAATCATGTGACCCAGGACAAGATGCTGGCTAACATGAATCATGTGACCCAGGTCAAGATGCTGGCTAACCTGAATCATGTGACTTAGAACAAGATGGTGGCTAATCTGAACCATATGACCTATGACAAGATGGTGGTTAATCCGAATCATGTGACTTAGGGATAAGATGCCAACTAACTAGACAACGAGACCAGGAAATAAAACACTGACAGCCCAATAATCCCAGAAACAAGACTTCAACTCCAGCTCTCAGCCCTGTGTGACTGAGACTGAGCCCCAATCAATGCTCACTGCTGAGTCAAAATAAGAGTCTGAGTCAGCTGCTTCCGGTGTGGGGCATAAGAGGACCACAGGAAGCACGACTCCCAGACCCTTCTAAAAGCTGCAATGATGAACTCACCCTGCTGGAGTGTTTAGTCAGATGCTGGTGCAGTCCCAACCCACGGGTAAAAGCAGCTCACAGCCTTTTAGGCAGAAACAGGTTACAAAGACATGACAAACTGAGACAATCAAACGGAAATGTACAGAAGTCTACATGTACAAACCCTGCACTCTCTTCATGCCCATGCCATTATTTTTAGAAAAGGACTGATTTTTACCATGCAAATGGATGGACAGACGGACGGACTGACAAAGTATGTTTTGGCATGAGAAGCACTTGAAAAGTCATATGGGGGAAAAAACCAAGCTGGTAGTTTGGCCGAACACCATCCAGAAAGATTAGCTAGCTTGGCCACACAGCACAATGGGACAGATTCTCATTTGTCCAGCACAACAGTCACCTCTGTTGCCCCAGAAGAACCATAGCATCTAGGTGTTCCTATTGAGGTAAGCAGATTTCAGGGGGGATTCCACACTGAAGCCCCCTCCAGCAGGACTGCCAAAACACACCAGCTTCATCCTGTAGTTCATTACACTTATTCAGCGCCGCTTGTGTCAGAACTCTCAAGCACCATAGAGAGTCCGCTGTATTCCCTCAAGCTAATTACTCAATTACGTGTGACATTTGACACATTTTTTTTCGTATTATATCGTATACGGGATAATAGCACCTCTTTGAGCCAGTGAATAGGTGCTAATGGCACATATATAATTCATTACTAACTGGGGTCACTGGACGAGATGAACGAAACAGAATAAAAGCCAGCTCTCTGCGATACTCAGGTCTCCACTCTCGGATCCTGCCCCATCCACACGGACACTGTGGATTCCGTTCCCCAATCCGCTCCCTCTCAACTTCGAGAAAGGGAGCAAAAACGTGGATTGTCTGTGGGTCCCTGGGGACTGGGTTGGGAAACGCATCCCTGCAGATCTCTCCAAGAAGATACGTATTTGACCAAACTGCCACTTCAAGACATTTGAAAGGAAATATTCACCCATGCAACGTCTACCAATGCCTTCCGAAGAGGCTGCCGGCTCCTGCTTTAGTGTTTTTGACCCTTTTCACAGAGTCAGCAGTTTCAGTCTCCCAAACAGCTGCATCCTGAAATTGTCGCGTTCGGCGTGCAACGCAATTATTCAATTACAATGAGTCACCATTAAGGTGGCTTCGGGGTAAGCATCAATGCGGATCGGCGGGGAGAGTACCTGAATTTCACACACGCACACACCACATTTTGTCAAGATGCCAGATGCATTAATACAGTACACCTTAATACACCAGTTTGTTGAGTCTTGGGGTGCCAATATTTTCATGTGCCCCACAGCTAATGGAAAATACAGAGGATTCTATTCTGAGCATGCAGTACTCACACACACGCAAATTATTCAACATTCGTCCCCATGATAGCATCCAAGAGGGGTCACCTACAGACGCTTTAGGATTTCTTGACACAGCTTCAACAGAAACGGATGCAGCCCTGAAGACCCATTTCATATATAGTAAGGTTACAACACCTGGCACTTGAAGAAGCATAAAGTCCTGGCAACACGGCAATCAGCTGACGGCACGACACAGCCACCCCAGAGTGTGATAGTCCCCACAGAGTGACTGTCCAGAGGTATGGAAAGTCTGGAGTGACTTCACAGCTCTGTGAGACGCCTCACATCTTCCGGTTCATTTTCACTGCCTTGACTGGACTTTGCCTTTCTCCTTCAAAGACATGCAAGGCTATTAAACTTTAACCAATGACCTGCTCGATATCTGACAAACCCAGGGAACCAGAGGTCTGTGTCCAAAGACTGCACAAGTAGACTGAGCACTCATAGGGGAGAGCCTAGGAGAAAATTAGGGTTAGGGGTTAGGCTTAGGGTTGAGGTTAGGCATGAACTCCCTGAGTAGCACTTAGCGGTCTGCTTAAGATCAGGTCATGGACGAGCATGAGTGGGCAGGGCACTCACGCTATGGCACTGCAAAGCTGGTCACATGACATGGTGTATGACCTTGTGAATGACTGGAAAGAATGGCTCAGAAGTTACAGGCACAGAGAGGGACACTGTTTCATAAATAAACCCCGATTTATTTGCGGAGCAGGCCAGGAACCCATCTGCCTGCCAGTGGGGAAGAAGATCGACTTGGACGTTTTGATCAGTATACACGGCCATGCCTCTGAAAGACAGCCTCCTCCATGTCCTTATCCCAAGCTGCCATTTATCTGCCTCGGACACTGTAGAGAGCGATCATGCGTACTTCACATAACCCATCTCAAACCCTGAGACACCAGCCCCAAACCCCCCAAGCGACAGTACGAGCTCTGTTATCGCAGCCACAAGCGGTACCCACGGGAGGTGGCGTGGAGGAGTCAGCTGCAGAGGGGCGCCTTCAATCTAGGCACAGATGGCAAAAGTGTTGCCAAGGGAAACAGAGCCCACGACAACCACTAAAGTGGCGGCGTATAGCGGAATCCGTGAATGAATGAACAGGCCGGCCTGTGGGCCTCTCTCACAGTATCCAGGCGGAGTGGGGGCTGAGGTGGCACCCTCAGGACGAAGATGCTCCACCGACTTTAATGCTGAACGGCTTCCAGCAGAAGACCTTTAGGCTTTACCGTCCTCTCTGATAAATTCAGAGCAGCCATTGCTCCCGAGAAAACATCAGATAAGTGATATACATTTACATTTTACTGAGAGAGTCCTCACCCACCAGAATTTCACAATTGCAGAACTGGAGCTATAGGAGTGTTTCGTCCAAAGACAGCTGAAAAAATGGTCAGGAAGAGCATTACTGAGAGGTAACCTTAGCTCCACCATCTTAACAATGCAGCAGACCCATATCATTGATTCTGATACAACAGCAACATGTGCCTTCTGTAATCCTGTACAGTGGTGTCAAAAATTGTCTGAGTGACACCTCTACCTCTTCCAGCAAATTCTACCTCTCCATCGCCATGCTGCCGTCACCGTTTGCTGGCTTGTTGCTCATGTCTCAGACAGTTGACTGTTTTCATCCTCGGAACGGGCCACTGTTACTCACCACACTTCTATCTCGCAGACCGAAGTACAAACTCTATCAGCTGCACCCCTCCCCCAAATACGAGCCGGCACAGCGCAGCCAATTAGCCGTGCCCTTGGGAGGGGACCGCATCATGACCATGCTGCAGTAAAGTCCAGTCTTGGTTACCTCATGTCAATGGAATGCTGTTAATGAGGCTCAGATAAGGACAGGCAGCTCCCCTCCTAAGGTATTTTATACACAGTAATAAAGATGTAATCCAAGATAAGGGCTGAGCGTGGTGTAGATTCACAGCAGGGATCCTGGGGACTGATGCTGCTTAACTGCTGCCAGATCTGTCTGCCTCACTTCACACACTCACCACTGACAGTAGCAGCGGTTTGTTCTGTCTAACAAACAGGGTGACTCTCAGGGACTATGAGCACACTGAGATCTAGTGCAGTGTGGCGTTGTGGCCTGGTAAAGTACCACTCCTCAAATGGAGACCCAAACCACGGAGTATCATTCGAGTGCCATTAGCGGCACAGTGTGCAATATATTAGCAGGGTAACAACCGAAATCCCTGATTTATTATTAATATTATTACTCCCTTGACCCGGAACGGGACGAGCAGGAAGCTGGATGGGTGATTAGTACCCAGCCCAAGGGTACAACAGAATTGCCCGGGAGGAACATGCACCAAGAACCCCAGTGTCTTTAAATGTTAATCTTCTGCAGAGTTGGCAGGCCCGTCCAGGCACCATTTGGCATCAGATCCGAGCACCCCCCCACACACACAAAATCTCCATAGCAACCACTCGGCTCAGGCAAATGAAGCTGCGTGGTAGATGGATGTGCCATGTGTGGTTGTGTAGGAGATGCTAAGATTAGCTCACCCGAAAAACGGGCACTTATTTATTTATCAGCCACTTTTATCTCAGGAGATGTACAGGCGGGGCACACAGTGCAGCACAGGCAGATAGCTGTCAAGGAGCCAGCTAAACTGCGAGTACGACTAGGGGGGTGCAGGCTTAAGGAACGCCACTGCGTGCGTGCCAGCATCCCGGCCCCTGCCGAGGGCTATGTCTGGCTGCTCCTCCACCGGTTCTAACTCTGCATGAATAGGGGCGTTTCCATCGACCTAGATTTTGCAAAATTTGATGAAAAACCATCAATGAAAGCACTCAAATTTCAGGGAAGAAAACCTTCAGATATATTCGCTTGAGGTGGTTTTTGTGGAGAGTAAAAACTGCAATGGAAATAGAATGTGTGATTTGGTAGACTGAAGATAATATGACGTTTTGTTCATTCAGAGCTACTACCTTATGGAAATCATGTTCTGTGCAGAAGCACGAGACACGGATCTTAATCTCGCTGGATGATACATGGTGGGTATCATTCGCATGACATCCATTAATGGAAACACCCTCTTCACAGTTTCACTTTGTTGAACTCTGGAAAGTTTTTTTTTATAATTTGGACGAAACTTTACTAGAGCCACTGAATGCGGCCAATTAAGCGATATGTAAGCTAGGTCCCCAGCTGATTGCGTTTGCACTCTGGATAATTACAGGCCGGCTTTGCCGTGGTGTGCTGAGATCAGACAGCCGGCAGTGACCCGGCCCCAGCAGCAGGGCACCATGGGAAACCCGGACAGTGGCAGCTGTCAGGAGGTTTGTAGCTGTACTTCTTCCAGGAGAAGTTAGTGTGTGTGTGTGTGTGTGTGTGTGTGTGTGGGGGGGGGGTGTTGCTTCTGTGGCCCTACTCAAAAAGTCACTGATCAGGTGTTTCAAAAATTAAATGAACAGACCTGGAGTAGAGTCATAAGATGGTAGCTAGCTAGCTGGTTAGCAGAACAACCTTAACCCCTACCCAGCACTAACCTTAACCATAAGTAGCCAAAGAAAATACAAGACTTCTGGCATTTTTAGTTTTTTGATTGCAGTCACAGATTTTTGTAAAATTGAATTGTGGGGACTGAGAAGGTTCCCAATAATGTCAAAAAAAGGTTTTTTATCACAATGTGGGGAGATTTGTTTTGAGGGGGTGGTGTAATTATGAATCACATGTGAATTTTGGTGTGAAAGTGCCTCATGTCATTGGTCTGAGCCACCAATCAGCAGCGGCTCCAGACAGAACACACACAAAAAGCACCGACACCCAGCACAGCCTCTAAAAGACACAGGTATGACAGAGCAGGGACACCACTGGGACGACACAAAGAAGGGTGCTGTGTGTTTATCCCAAATGCCCAGGGCCGTTCCCATAACAACAAGAACCCCAGAAACAAAAACAAACAAAACAAACAGACAAAAGCCCGGCTCCTCACTGCCTCCCCCTGAAGGAACGCCACCCGGAGCCTCAGACAAAAGCCCGGCTCCTCACTGCCTCCCCCTGAAGGAACGCCACCCAGAGCCTCAGACAAAAGCCCGGCTCCTCACTGCCTCCCCCTGAAGGAACGCCATCCGGAGCCTCAGACAAAAGCCCGGCTCCTCACTGCCTCCCCCTGAAGGAACGCCCCAAAACCTCTGGGGCCCCACACAAATATGAAATTTCGGTGCTGGATGTTAGAAGTAACTTAAGGACAATGATGAATCCTTCATGAGTGGTTTTGCTGGTTTGGGCTGTGTGCCCCTGATGGAATGGTTGTCGGTTCTGTGGCTGTCAGAGTGATTATATCACCAGTGGGCTCATAAGCAAGGCCCTTAGCCTTAAAACTGCTCTGGGGGCCCAGATAAATGACCCTGTACTCAGACTCCAAGCTTTTCCTCTCACCTCTGTATGTTTGTCTCATAGAAGAACAAGCGAGTATATGCAAAACCAAAGCACTCCTATGTACTTGTACAATTGGCCAGATTAAGTGCCATTATAAATATGTCAGTAAGCCACCCCCAAGCAGCATGGACACCCCAGTTATAAATTCAGGGCAACAGCAGTAGTTAACAGTTAATGGCATCTACCTCCAATACTACCTAACTGTGCAGCCCTGTTGATCACAGACAGATACAGACGCTACACTGGCCTAGCTGGCCTCAGTAGAACTCTGAGGATAAACACACAAGTCACGGTGTTTGCCCTCCACTGCCCTGTTTTCCCAGAATGCTCAGCATCCACGTTGAAAGGAGAAAGCCAATGAGAAGAACTCACCGTTCAGTCTGCCCTATTACCATGCTAATTACATAACAACAGCGGGTAACCGTGTACCAGTACAAACCCCTGTTCAGTCCTGTTCATTCACATCTCATGAGCACAGAGGGAAATCACAGTCATTATGGGTTATTAGGACTATTTATCAGTGTAAATATAAAACAGGGCTGCTGCTGGCCCCTGAAGGCTTCTTGGTTCATCTCCCCGCAGCCACTCCAGAGCGGGACAGAGTCACCCTGAAAGTCAACACCTCACCATTCGCTAAATATAGACTGCTTATGTTGTGATGCCGAAACGAGCCGCACAGAGCACTAACGCAGCAGTACCAGCAGCCGGGCTGCATGGGATGCAAACACCGTGATGCCACCCACATTGCATCACTCAGCTGGCCAGCTCTTAAAGGGCCGGCGTCCCCAATATCAGAGATGCTGGGAATATGGATTGGGACTTTATTACAGAGGCTTCCCATTTTCGGAGGTGGGACACCAGAAGTCAGCTTACAAGAGGTCCGATCAGGATGGCCGCCTTCTCCCAGCTAACTGGGTCACAGAGAGGAGACACCCACACAAATGACAGGGAAGTGAGGACCAGCTGGGCGGAGAGAGTCATCCTCATAGTCACCTGACTCTCCCTGCTGGGGCGGTCGGGCAGGTAAGCGAATTACCCCCCCCATCATTCACACACTGGCAATTCTCATGCCTGAATGGGGCTGCTAAAAGGTGCTTCCCGTCTGGATCAGCCCCCTGGAACCCAGCACCAGCAGTGTGACTCGTTCCGTTTAATGTGGCGCTACTAGAGCCCAGTTTGATCAGTATGGCCCAGTATATTCGTCTCGTCAAATATTCATGTGAGACTGGGCTGCCCTGTTTCAGTGTGATGGGTCACTGGTCACCCTCTCCATGACTCACGTTAAACACAGAGTCTGAGAGTTCGCTTCTTGGCCGACCAAGGCAGCCTCAGTCCACACTCCATGATAGAGCTTTCTACAGCAGCACTGGGGGAGGTGACAGTCCTGTGCCCTTCCACATCAGGGAGGGATCACCTGGGGATCTCTAGACACTAGAAGGGACACTTTCTCATCAACAGACATGGAGTTCTGAGGCTCACGATCAGCTGATCATGTGAAACAGGAGAGGTCCTCGACCTCCATCTATCACTGCTGTAGGGAGATCAAAGACTAAACCAATAACAAGCACTGGTGTGGGAGTCCACCAGAACAGATCCATGTTATTGGCTGACTGTAATTACTATTGCTTTAACAGAATTTTGAGTCAGGCACCTCATTGGCCACCTAGGGGTCTGTTAGGGTCCTGTGAGTTTCCTCTAAACTGAAAAGATAAACTGATTTGGCCAGTTAATGGTGAATCACATACAATGTATCTCCTGGCAGGAGTTGGTTAGGGGTCCTCTGAAGCCTTCAAAGAGGAAGCCAGCATCCACAATTAAGGAAAGAGTTACCCGCTACATGACTATTACAACATGCAATGTCATACTCAAGGAATTGCTCGTTATGCTGATAGTCACTTGACTACAGAAACACCCAGAAGAGGCACAGACGGAAAAGGACAACAACGCACACATTTGCACTCACACACATTTGCATGCACACAGAAAAACGTACAATGCTAAGCCTAGCTTTCATACCCACAACTCTGGCCCAGTGAGTCACTACACTGCCTACACCCAAGAGAGCCATCCACCACAGCAACAGCACATTTACATGTGTCGTTGAATATTTCAGCCGTTCCAGATTACCGAAAACAACAAAGCCTTTCAATAGAAAGAAAAATAAAGGATAAACACACGTGGATAAGGAAGAAGCCAGGCCCGAGACAACAACCAGAAAGGAAGCGGATGTCTGCAGCAGCGGCGGCTGCCATCGAGGCGTCCTGCGAATCTGCCAATTTCTGTTCTCATTCTCATACCCTGGAGCCTATGGTACGGTTTTCCTCTCCATAACAGAGGAAAAAAATAGAAGACCAGTGTAAATCTGGCCAAAACCTATGCAGCCAAAACAAACGAATGGCCCTGTTTCCGCAGCGCACCACTCCTCATCGCAAGCAGAACCGGACAGGTTCGTTTTGCTCCCGCAAAGGTCAGACATTTATGTAAATCCATGATTGGTTTTGACCAGACGTCTGACCGCAGGATGGCAACACGAGAACCGGCGATGCTGTCAAAGGTAGCAGGCAGAATGTTACTAGAATGTTACTAGAATAACTATTACCAGATGAAGCAGGAACGGAAAAACCCAAAATTGCTATGATACATGTAATATATAAAGTGTGCTGAGCAGAAGGTAAGACCTCACGGGAGGTTCTAGGAACAGACGCATTGGAGATGCTGGCCAGCTCCACCCCGCAGGTACATTTCATGGAAACAAATGAACGCTGGCTCTGTGACTCAGTGCTTACAGGAAGGCTTCCCAGTCAGGATCTCAGCATGTCTACGCCAAGATCTCTGATGCGGCCATCAGCGACCTGACCCGGTCTTCGCCAACTCAGGACTGACCTACCAGTTTCCCCTTATTCTGCACACACTGACATGGATTAAGAAACCAGAACTCAAGCTTTAAAACAGAAAAGAGGATAAAATGGTGGATCTGGGAGATCATTCATAAATTATGGGATTAATGACAAGAAATTGAAATACTGAGATCAAAGCTCGGAGATGATGGAATCGATCCAGCATAAGGAAAGGTCAGAGGCCCAGCCATAGAACCACAGTGAGTGGGTCCTGAGATCGATACCCACTCAGTAGGATGGAGGGGGGTCTTTTACTTGTGAAACAATTACAACATCCATCCATCTAACCATTTTCCAAACATTTATATGGTTCAGGGCTGCAGGGGACCTGGAGTCTGTCAAAGGCAGCACAAGGCTGCGGTACATCCTGAACAGGTTGCCAGTCCATTGCACACAATTGCAACATGTTAGATTTTTTTTAAAAGAAATAGTTTATTATATATTTTCTGATCATTTTATTCTTAATATGGTTCAGAATCTACTGATTGGAATCCAGGCACTGCTCTTCCTCATTGACTTTAGGTGATGTTAATTGTATAAAAAAGACAGAAGAAAAAACAGGAAGCAGGAAATTAATTGCTGAAGGAGAAATCTGCCAAAATAAATGAAAGCAGCCTCCAGGTGAAGCTGCTGTGCAAGGAAGTGTAAGTCAGTTAGCCTGCATATGGCCCGTCGCTAAGCTAACAAATGAGCTTCCCAATTTGAAAGGGCACCGAGATCCTGGGACCTTGACCAGCCATGGCAGTCAGCTAGGGAACCACAGGGGTGCAAAAGGGTGGGACACCATCCCCAGTGTGCTACCAGCAGACAGAAAAAGACAGGAAGCTTCGGCCTGGGCGCCGGCATCAGCTGAGCTGTGATGTTTTTCAAATGCAGGTCACGATTTATCAGGTTCCCGAAACACCCGTCTCAGCAGACAGCTTCTGGTGCTCAAAGATAAAAAAGCGTGTGCTCTCCACGTCTATTATACACACGGGGAAGTGAAAACGGTTTCTGAAACAGGTGAAAAGCATAAAAAATGGCCCTTTATATTCCCAACCAGATAAGACACTAGCTAATTCATCTTATTTAAAGCTTAATAATCTTTATCGTCTAACCTGATGACAAGTATACGGGTGTAACTTTTAGCCTTTACTCTTAAATATAAGTCACTTAATGGTTCGGGCCCAAAGCACATTTCCCGAGATGCTTATTAACTATAAGCTTGGTTGTTCTTTTAGACCCGCAGGAGTTGCTCAGCTAGTGCCCAGAGTACAGACCAGACAAGGTGAACTTTTATTTGGCCATTATGCTGGAATCAGCTCCCCTTGGATACCAGATATGTCCCAAATGTTGCCAGTTAAAAAAATAAAAGTAAAAATCTATCCTGTTTTTAACAGCCTTTGATTAGTTTATATGCGTTTTACTTTGTACCATTTTAACTCTTATATTGTCTTTTTATTGATTTTTTTCTGTATTGCCTTATTATCTATCCTGAATCCATAAAGCACATTCAGTGACCTCTGTGTCTGAAAATGTGATATATAAATACACATGAAATTGAACCTGAATCTATTACATAAGAACTGGTTCCTCTCTGAGACTTTCAGAGGGCAATTCCTCAGTCTTTAGTCTTTTCAGCATCCTTGTCCGGGGCACTCGTACCGGTGACACGCACTGGGAGATGAAGAGCTGAGTGAGAAGGTCATGCTGGCCGCCGGTGCAATGACGAGCCTACAGAGGAACTACACTTCAAAAGCGACGATCTCACTCCCTGTCGGTGTTTCCTGGCGCTCTGGGGTGCTTATTAATCAATAATAATTATAACTCTGCGTATTAATCAGAGCTAAAAAACCAAGGCAGACTCGGGTGAGGGGTCCTTATTTGCACTGTCAGTGGTTCTGAGGGGCACATTGCATTGACTGCAGCTCCAACGACAATAACGCTGAAGGGTTCATTGTCAGCAGTGTTGCTAACATGGCACATGAACACCCAAAGCAAACGGCACAAACGCGGGCAGGCAGCGTAGTAGGAAACGCTCTCAGACACCGAGGGGATGTCCTAGTTTCCTTTGATATCCAGAATCATCCCTCCTCATGCGGGGATCTGGACAACCGTGAAGGACAAAGACACAGCCCTCCTGCGCGGGGGGAGTCACACCAACCCTGGAAACCGTATCCATGACAATGACAAAGGTAATGCCCCTGACCGTTATGTGGCATGTGGGCCTGGTCAACTTAGGGGCAGAGTGACCACATGTTGGGGGGCAGGAAGATCTTCACCTCATGCCACAGTCACGCGCCTGGGGTCGACACGGACTGGGCGGCTGGACGGATACCACGGGAAAACACGGGGTCGTCGTAGCCCTGAAATAAACACCTAGACCCTGCACCACTAAAGGGAGGACCGGGAGAAGCTGGCCGCTTAACAGGGCCGAATAGTTACACTGGCTCAGCTGCTTCGGCTGCTGTGTTGTGATCAGGAGGGGGCAGTCAGACCACCTGCAATTCAGACCAGGTTATCCAGCTGAAGCTAAGCAGGTTTGGGACTGGCTGGTCTTTGGATGGGAGATCGACTAGGAAAGTGTGTTGCTGCTGGAAGAGGTGTTGGTGTGACTAACAAGTTAGCCCATCCTGTGGTCTGTGTGGGACCCAGTGCAGTGACAAGGACGCAGGGCTGTAAGATGAGGCCATAAAACTGAGGTCCTGATTCTCTGGGGTCAGAAAAGTTCCCTGGGCATCATTAAAAACAGTAGCGGTGGTACCCTGATGCCCTGGCTAAAATTGCCCGCTGAGGCCCTTTCAGATCTGGGCTCCTAATCATCCCCTGTATCTGTTGGGGAATCCCCTCCTCCCCCTTCACCACCTTAGCTACTGTGTGGTGAGCGTACTGGTGCAGAATGGCTGCTGTCACATCATCCATGTGGGGGCGACATAGTGGTGGTGGTTGAAGTGGCTCCCCTGTTGGTTCTGTAAAGTGCTTTGGGTGTCTTAAAAAGTGCTATATAAACGTAACATGAATTTGTTCAAATCCCTTTTATCACTTAGGATAAAGGCACCTACTAAATATATTAAATGTGAATTATATGGGAGGCCTGATGCTTAGGAGAACTGAAAGCTTTCTATCCATATGTAAACAGTCTGAGGCAGGAGAGAGAGGCCAACAGCCCGGCCCATCATTCAGGCCCGCACAGCCCCATAAACACAGACACACACATCAGGGTACAGGGTCTCCTTCCTCAGTGTGGCAGGGATTACAGCTGTGTACTAACATGTAAGTACCAGCCCACATTGGCTGGGGAAAGCCTTCAGAGGTCTGGGAATCGCAGAAGGACAGTTTCCCCTGAATGCAGTCTGGGGATCATGCACTCTTCATCTCCCTGTATTTTTCATCATGAATTCTAGCTTAAATTATCCAGCTAACTGCAAAATCTTGTTTTGTGGAACACCCCCCTGGTTTGCAGATGCCCTGGCTTCCTGACAGTGCAACCTTTCTGCACAGGAAGGGTCAATCATGCACACTTGCCTTGGCCATCATCTTAAAGGTCTCCATCAGTCACTCATTGGCGTACTCAGTGAATCTAAATAGAGCACCGCCCTTGTTGCACCATCTCCAGTGCTGTGATTCTGCCTTTTGGGCTGCAGCTCCCATCATGACCCTGAATTTGGTCTCTGGTGATATCAACAAAGTAAGAATTATAATACAGGAAACTACCCTCTCCCCCGGCCTTACAGTGACCCAGCTCTCTACCCCAACCTGGTTAGCACTATAAATCATGATCACAGATTGAAATCCATCGCTTTAACACAACAGGACTAAAATCTTTTACCTGAGCAAGGCTCAAGCGCTGTACTCGAACGTTCAGAGACCTAACGTCGGCCCCCGCCAGAACCACGGCACTGACGCCGCATCAATCCGGCGATGGGAGGCTTATTCACCGCCTGGCATTTACAAAGGTCACGCTGATGACGATCTAGTGAGCTCACCTGGGCGAGCCGTGTGGCCATCTACAAACTGACAGGTTCTGAAGGCAGGGAGCGCAGGGGACAGAATGCGTGAGTCATGTGACATGAGAACCATGGCTGCAGTGTTTTCTGCATCTGGGGCAAACGGCCTCAGATGCTGGCAGATAAAACACTGGTTCCCCAAAGGCCTCCTACTGCTTAGTGTTAAACCGCAGTTCACCTCGCAGACATCAGAAGCAGTATTATTCAAAAAGCCCCCCCCCCCCCAGCATTTTGCTCGGTGGTATGGGGGCTCCATCCACGTAGCATCTCCCCATTAGACCCCAGAACACAGCAAACGAGGGCGCCTTGGCGTGGAAGGGTACAGCGGCTTTTTCGTCATCTCGACAGCAGGGAGACCTGAAAAAACACTGATTTTTAGCCCCTTGTATTTTAACTCAGTTTCTGCTAACGAATGAAAGCCATATTCTTTGCGGTGACATCAGCCTGTTGAGACCCTCCCCAGCAAAGCAGCATAGGACGGGGTGGGGGGTTGAACCCTGTGGGGAGAGGGTGGTGATATGCTGCCGCATATATTAAAATAACAAGCTGTGCCAAGACAGTGAAACACGGTGCATAAGGGGGGGAGGGGCTCTGTGGGTTGGGACACTGTGCCTGTCATCAGAAGGTCACTGGTTCAAATCCCAGGGTTGGCAGACTGATTTTACTATTAACCTCAATTTACTGATGCTTTTTTAGCATCCGCTAAGTATAAAAATGTAATGTGAAGGTTCTGTAAGTGGCACCAGAGCAGGATCCCTCACAGCACATCCACAAGGAACAAAGAACGCTAAAACACCAGGTTGTAACCACGATTTCAGGCTCCAAGGGTGGGACAGGGGCAGCTGTGACTCACCCATACTGACAAACACTCCCCCTCCTCACCCGGTCAATTGTAACACCTCCCATTTGACAGCTTGTCTTGGTTCAAACAACGTGAATCTCTTCCTTTTCCCATAAAGCTGATAAGAGGGTGTGGTGCTACAGTGATATGGACAGACATCAACAGTGAGACCCTCAGCTCGTTACACGAGACCAAAGATGGCAGCTGGGTCTGTAGCCCGTCACTGTGATGCATTTGCTATTTACTTTTAATTAAAAATAACAGGATAAAATCATAGGGGGTATGGATAAAAAAAAAAACACTGGGAAAGTATCCGCAGTGCAACGGTAATTTTTCTTTTATCAATAAGAAAACAAGACCAAACAGTGACTAACTGCAAACACACGAACTAGCTGTGGGGAAGAATCACCTCCATAAACACCATGATACAGCCTTAGAGAAGCTGCATTATTGCATGGAAAATAGTCATAAAAATATCTTTTTAAAGAATGTTATGAACAGGCAGCGCTGGTTTCTGGGGAAAAGCAGCAGGTTTCCAAACGTACACAAAATTCTGGCCCGGTCTTAAGATCCAGGGACCCTCAGTACGCGGTGCCCTAAGGTGAGCCTGACCCCAGCTTACCTCTGCACTCGGATCAGAACCACGGACAGCTCTCGTGTAACAGGCAGCTTCAGGCCACGAGCCTGAAGTCATCCTTGTACTGTCAAACCGGTACCAGACGGCCCATATGGTACCGAGCAGGAAGCAGGGCACAGGAGCCCTATTTACTATGGTACGTTCACTGCACCCAACATCAATCAGAGACAATAGACAGTTAAGATTTACGTGGAGCCCCGATGTTAGAGAGTGTTGTTTAGGTACACAGGCAAGGCGACCTGTCTGCTCTATCAGCAGATCACAGTCGGGCATTCTCGGAGCAAACCCCGGGGGCGCCGCGATAAATTTCGCCCTTAACTGATCAGGCTCCCATCTGCTGGCCGCTGTGTAACACGATAGCGGACCTCGTTTCACTAGGCAATGTGAATAGAGTGATCGAGTACTATTAATATTACAGTTAGAATCCTGCTAAGTTCACAAAAGGGTGACGCGTGTGCCGTGAACTCCGAAAAGTCAGGACATTTAGCATAACACGGAGCGTGACATTTCACACAGGCAGAATGAGGTGTCCCCCGCTCCGGGGAATAAAGCTCGCTGCTGTCACGGCCACCGCCGTTATCTCCCTGTATTTCAACTGCAGAGCGACAAATCTACGCCACTTTACATTAAAAGCAACGCTTTAAAACAAATGATGTTCTTCCCGTTTTTGTAGAAGACGTATGGGATAGTAATGCTAATAAGTACGCCGTTGTTGGATGTTTTGTGCACTGGGCGATCGGTCCCCTTACCCTTACTGGAGTGATAGGGCGAATTATTGGGATACACCCCCCTCCCCGAGAGAAGACACGAAAACTGCCGTTTTGATGCTTGGGGGAGGGGGGGGGGTGTTAAGAAAAACAGAAACCAGGCAGATTCAACCGACTGCAAATCATGCGCATAAGGAACCAGGCACTTATCTATCCTAATTAAACAGCACGACTTTGTATTAATAATATTTTTAAAAATCAGGTATGCTATTTGATTTAATATCTTCTATGAGGACTAATCTAAGATGTACTCTTAGATCCCTCTGCTGTCAGTGATGTTTAAATCACTAGTCCTATTTAAACAAGGAAAGTGTCAGTATCCGCGTTTCGCCCGGACGCCCGGCAGCTCGGGGTTGTTTATCCCGCCGACCCGTGTGAGGAAGCCGTGGTAGCGTGGCGTGGGGGAGGCGTGACGGGGAGCGCTGGTGGAGCGTTGCTGGTGGAGAAGCACTGCTGGGGGAAACATTGATTGTGGGATCGCTAATAGGGGACACGCAAATTTGGGAAAGCGCAGACCGAGGAAACGCTGATGGGGGGGGGGGGGGTTGGGGCGCTGATCGTGGAAAGCCTGATCTGGGGAGCGATGATGGGCGAGCGTTGATCGGATGGGCGCTGATCGGGGGTCACTCCGGGGTGAAACGGTGGATTGGTCACGGCCGCTGTGCTGTGATGCCCTTAAAAGCCACGGGGTGTGTTACTCGGAGCAGGCATCTTTTTAATGATCAATAACATTTAGTTACTTAAGTAAATCGTTTGATAAAAAGATGAAAGGCGCTCGTTAAGTATGTTCATATGCTCAGTGTCAGCAGACCCGCAGAGATTAGCCCCATTAACACCAACATACAAGATGCCATTTAGCCTAGATACCCGATCCCTTTGCACCGACATACTCAATGCCATTTAGCTTACACCTGCATACCCGATCCCATTAATACCAACATAGAAAACCCCGGGAAAGCGCGGTTAGGGTCAGACTCACCTACTCCGCATAAACTAGGTTAATGACCTGTCTTCCCCTTATAGAGACCACAAGTCTACGTTAGCGAAATACAGACCCGAGGTACAGGTAAAGCGCCCAAAACACATTTAACGCCTGTTCTTAACCCGTCAACACGAGAAATCACAAGAAAAATCACCAGAAAAAAAGGAAAATGTATTTGACTTTCCTGGTTCCGAAGATAAAGGCTATAATAAAAACAAACGAATAAATGCAAACGAACATGCACACGAAAACCCTGCCATGCGGTGACACGCATCTTTCGGCACACGGGTCATTATCCGGACAAACGCGTCCTGTTGTCGCACACTGCTGGCCTACCTGCGGTCCTGCGCTGTCCCCCGTAAGCAGGATCTCCGGCGGTCTGTCTGTCTCAGAGCGGCGATCAGAGCAGAAGGTGACCCCGATCCTGCACGTTTTTATTCCGGTCGCCACCGCGATCGGGACACGCGCGGGAAGGTGGCGCTGCCGAGCCTGCGGAGGATGGAGGAGGTGCCTTCAGCCGCTGCTGCTATATATTAATGATGGGTACATTTCTGTACCTTAAAAGGTACAATTACCTATATATAGCTAAGGGTACCATTGGCAGACCCTTGAGGGTAGAGCCCCAGTGACAAGCAAAGGTACAAATTTGTACCCTTTTTTCTGAGAGTGTGTGAATACTGTGTATGCCTACTTTTAATAGGTTTTAAACCTAACCATTATGTTTGTTTTATTTTGCGCTTTACATAAGCTGTACCTTGCTTGTGTATGCACAGGAATTTTCACCTGGGACCAATAAAATTTATGTTATTTGCTGGGTCTACTAGTATTACTACTACACATGCGTAAATATTTGTCCTTAACTTTATAGTGGCCTGGTTGCTAATTGATAGGTAAGACCGCAGCAATATATATCCCGCAGGAATATATTCCGGTCTATTTTCAATAACATCTCACGCCTCATTGATGAAACACATAAAACATTTAAACGCCGTTTTCACAATTTAAGAAAACCTAGTAATCAATAGCCTATAAAAAGTCGTTTTGACTTTATTTTTTTTATTTATTGGGGGATCAATAATTTATGTCTTGAAGATGATGACGGTAACTTTATATTTCTGGTTATTAAGCACTTCTGTATTTCATTCATGTAAGCTGTGGACTATTGTTATGGGATTTATTCGTTAATATCAATAGAAAACTATCATTGTCGTCTAAAATGAAAACAAAGGCTTTAAAACACAGCACACAAAACTTGTATTCATAAGCTGTGCAAGCTATACATTTAGATATACATTTTAACCAAATATTCAAGGGCGTAGGTTTGGTTTCAACATTTTGGTAGAGGCCAAATCAGCCCCGAACCCCCCGCCTCAGAACTACAAGGTCCATACCCAACTCTACGCCGTTCTAAACATTACGTTTATTTGAAGGAAAGTACAGTACTGTTAATCTGTTAACATACAAGTAAAACTTCAAAGTGAAAATATATTTTAGAGATTTCAGCTGCCTGTTAAAGATTGGCGCCCCGTCTTGGGTTGTTCCCAAGTTGTATCCCATGTTGGATACAATCATCATCAACTAGAGAATCGACCCACACAAATCAAAACAGATAGCACCAACACCAATAGTATATCCTTTTTTTTAGCCTATATACACAATTTCCTGCGTTAAAAACCATGGCTGCTAAGTAACTGGCATAATTCGTACGTAGATTTTGGATCGATTCAAGATACGATTTACATACAAAATAGGCTTAACTATAATATTTTTAACAATGGATTTGGGGATATTTTCGTCCTGTTGGCTAGGATGTATTGCGCGTTCTCCAATTTCCTCCAAGAGTTAAAAAAAAAAAAAAAAAAGAAACACGCGGATGGTCTTGTATTTTGTTTGGTTACTTATGGTTATGGTTAGGGCTGGGTAGGCGTTAAGATTGTCATAGTTAGCATTAGCATTTTTCCCATAGAAATGAATGAGCAGTTCCCAAAAAAGATATGATTACATATTATATACACTGCTCAAAAACATTAATGGAACACTTTTTAATCAGAGTATAGCATCAATTCAGTTAAACTTCTGGGATATTGATCTGGTCAGTTAAGTAGCAGA
>JAODKC010000041.1:279978-290128 GCA_026777985.1 Mormyrops attenuatus | reverse complement strand
GGCCCCCCGGGCCACCCCCCCACCCGCCACCACCCCCCGCGCTGCGCGCCCCCCCACCCCACGGTCCCCAACGTGGCCCCGGGGGGGGGCCCCCCCCCCCCCCCAGGGTTCCCTGGCAAAGGGCAGCGAATTGGGCCCCTGCAGCTGCTCCTCCTGAACACCTGCCACCTGCTTCCAGGCTCAGGAGACGCCCAATGGGGGGGGCTGGCAGCTGCTGACTGCGGTGTAACCCCCCCCCACCTGCACCCCCCAGCCCATCTTGGACAGGGAAGTGCCTCTGCTTACTTTGCTCTTGCCGGTGGTCTTGTTCTTGCTCCCCTTGGGCCGGCCCCGGGGCCTCTTCGGTGTGGGCGACCCACTGGGCTCCTGGGAACAAGGAGGGGCGCAGAAGCAGGGTTAGGGAAGTTAAATGCAGGTGAGTGGCTGGCCCATCCCACCCCCTCCAAACAGACACTCCCACACTGAAGTTCTCACATTTCACCGGGTGGGGGGCTCACTGAGCTGCCAGCAGTTCACCCAAGGTCACTGGGGGCAGGACCAAAGCACCCCCATACCTATGACCTGACAGCTGAGGTTACAGGGAGAGGGAGATATCCTACACACTGCATGGGGGATGTAAAGGCTGAAAAAGCTCCAGCTTGAGGGTGTGTGTGTGTGTGTATGGGGGGGGGGCAGTTTAGTCACTGATTACTGGCTCAGAATGGCCCAGGCTAATACAGGATTCCTGCATGGTGACACCCACCAAATGGGCCTCAGAGTAAAAGCCCCCCAGATCCAACATGCACCATGCGAGTGAGATCTAACATGTCACAGTAAAACATACAGGAACACAATCGGTACCCCACCTCCCCCCGAAAATGAAGCCCCGGTGATTGCTGGCAGGAAGTATTCAGCATCTGACAGCAAGCAACTGCTTTTGAGCCCAAGATGTGGTCCCAGGACAAAGAGGTCCCTGTCCCAAGGTCAGGACAAGTGACACCCACTGCTGCTTTAAGACAAACAGGTGGTCTGCAATGCTGGGGTGCCAAATCACATTAACTTGGACAACTGCAGGAGGTCACATCTTATGGTGCTGGGAAAGCCCCACAGTGCCCTGCCTGTGTTTCAGAGTGTCACCTGGAGAAAAAAACTGCAGACTGATGCGAGTCGGTCTTTAAACAAGGGAGCGGTGGACATCAAACAGAAATGGCAATTGCACAGCACTCTCCCAGCTCAAAGGTTAAGATTTCAGTTAAGGTCCTCAGCTCAGATGAAAGGAAACCTGAACAATGGGCCCGTTGGGGCAGAATGGCCAGCGCTGATGGTACGAGACCTTTAGCGAGACCTTGAGGTTCAGAGCTGCACTTACACTGTCCCACAAATACAGCGAACTGTCGCGGCAGAACTTTTTCCGAATGATGAAACCTGCCTGTAAATAAACACAGGCAGGAGAATATTCTGGAGAGACAGTGACTGCCAAGTGCACGGACGGAACACACAAGCGGTCCGGTCAGTTGGACGATTTATGCATAAAGTAACACTGCTCATTAAATAAACGAGAGCCATGGGAAGAGCAGGTTGGGAAGAGCAGGTTGGGAAGAGCGCTGAAATAAAGGCATAAAGTCGAGTTCAGTGTCCTGGTGAAAAATGGCCGTTAGTGGGAGACAGAGGTGTCGGTACTGAGCTCCCCAAGATTACAGCCACCAGATCCCAGACTCCCAACATATCATGGCACAGCCTCCATAGCACCCCACGCTGGCCAAAGCCACCACCCTGAGAAGTCAGAACCACGTGCAAAACTAGTCGCTGTATTACCCGGCAAGTTTTGCATGGACACCATAAGATGACAGGCAGATGGTGGTGACAGGACTGGAAAGTGGGTGAACAAGTGTGACTGAAGAGGGGCAAGCCTGTTGGCCATGCTGCCGACACGCTGAGGAAGGAGAGTGAGGAATGCTGGAGATCAGCCATGCTTATCCCCCAAAAAGCTTTAATGTCTAAACAGCATGGAGAGGTGGACAAGGGGAATTCCCTGTTTGAATTCCCACATTCTCCTCCATTAATGATCACGTTTCTACGTAACTTCTCAATGACTATTACCACAATGCTGTTCGGAACAACACAATGGAGTCCGGAGCCATCTGACTGTCCGGCTGCTTTACGAGTCGGTCTGTTTACAGATGCAGCCGTTAGCAACCCTGTAACCTGACGCCAGTGGTGACCTCATTGACTGACAAGCGGACCAACCAATCGCAGGCCATGTTCTGGTTATCACCAACCAATCATCCGCTGGGAAGAGGAGTGAAGGGGTTACGACCGGTTTAAAGCTCTTGTGTTACATTGGATGGAGAACCTGCTAGACCACCGGATGCTCATGCTCGAGTGGACAAAAGGCGGCCAGGAAGGAAACGTTTAACACCATTTAAAGGGAGAAACACGAAGCTGGGGGGCCAGCTTGGGAAAGCACGGGTCACTGGCCAGCAACCACTGTGATGCAGATAATCACAGAAATAAATCCATAGCTACGCAATAATACAAAAAAGATAAAAACACTCAGGGGTGACCCAAACGTCCACTCTACAGTTTATACATTTACAGGGGAAAAAATATGATTTTAAAGCTCGGGGCTCACTTTCAATTTCAGTTCTGTCTGAACAGACCATTTGTTAAATCGGCCCTACCCCAGCCTGCCTGAACACCTGCTGGGAGCTGACCCCCCCCCCCCCCCCATTCAGATTAGTTAATTGCCCCACTTTGCATTTACCAGCAGAGCCTGTCAGCCCCCCTGAAATGCCCTTTTGTGAGTGCAGGGGGGAGGGGAATGGAGGACCACCCATGAGGACAGTGAGAAGGTTTCACCAAAAGATGCATGTTAGACACGCTTTTCCATGCACTGATTACTGCAGAGACACTGCAGTACAGCCCTCTGGTCTAAACCAAATCGAACCCGGGTCCAAAGCCACGTGCTGCGTACAGTCACCTCACGGCTCTTCACTGGTGGCAGCTTCCTGGGACGGCCACGCCCCCTCTTCTCTGCCCCATCTTTGCCCTTCGGGGAGACAGACTGGTTTCCTTTGGCCGAGTCACTCATCCTGCCTGTTTATCCTGAGAGGAGAACACACACGCACACACGCACGCACGCACAAGAGATGCCCGTTCTTATTACTCTGCATTATTACTATGCCCTTATTATTACTCTACATAAGTACTATGACCTTATTATTACTCTACTCTACATTACTAATACAACATTATTATTATTACTTTGCATTACTGAGACATTGGTATTACTCTGCATTGTCACTACGGCATTATTATTACTCCGCATTATAAAGAGGTTATTATTACTACATTATTATTACTCTGCATTATCAAGCAGATATTATTACTTTGCATTACTACTATTCGGCAATATTACTAAGACATTATTATTACTCTGCATTATTACTATTCAGCATTATTACTATGACATTATTATTACTCTGCATTATTACTATTAAGCATTATTATTATTATTATTATTATGACATTATTACTACTTTGCAATATTACTATTCGGGATTATTACTTTGAGATTAGTACTACTCTGCATTATTACTATGACATTATTACCTGACAGAGCAAGACATGAAAGGAGGATGAGAGGAATACAAGGGAAAGGGGATGAGAAGGATACGAGGGAAAAGGGGGAAGAAGAGGGGAAGAAGAGAGGGCAAATCAGTAGAGGAGAGAGGGAAAAGGGGATGAGAGAGGAAAGAGAAGAGAGTGGGAAAATGGGAAGATGAGAGAGGGAAAATGGGGATAAGGCACAGATGAAAGAGGTGAATGAGAGCATGGAAGAGGAGAGAGTTGAAAAAGGGGTTTGAGAGAGAGGAATGAGACAGCCGCCGACCGTGCGTTTGGTGAGCCGTGTTTCGCCCGCTTGAAGACTATAAAGCAGGGAGGTTTAAACCCGTAACAAAACACCCGAAAAATAACAATAACAATAGCAATAATAAAAATCGGGTTGTGACGTCTCCCGCTTATGTGCGCATTGTCAGGCGGCTGCAGGGCTGGCGGCCGGGCTGGAGACCGCCATGACGAACCGAGCCGAGCCATGCCGGGGAGGGAGGGACGTCGCTGCCGCCGCTCCGTGCCGCACCGTTTGGGGACTCCGGCCGTCGGCTCCCGGAAAAGCGCGTATGATCCCGGCAGAGCATGCTTTTAAAGAGCGGCGTGCAGATGCAGCGTCGATACGTCCACTTACACGGAAGGCCGGCCGGTTCCGCACCCGCGCAGCAGCAGCGTCGGACCCGCAGCCCCTGGTCCCGTCCTCCGGTTAGATTATAGCCCACTCCGCTCCCTCCGTGCGTCCGTCCGTCAGTCTGTCTGTCCGCGCGCCGTGCACCGGACTGAGTGACTGCAACCCCGCTGCCCCTCAGTCCCTTTAAACCCTAAATTTCCAGCGCAAAAAAAAAATAATAATAAATAAAAGTGGGACGCGCCGCGGAAGCAGGGAGATAGGGGGAATAAATAAACAGATTACCGAAAGAGAGAGAGAAAGAAAGAAAAAATGCAGCAGGTCCTGGAGCCGCTCCAAGCCGGGCTATAAATAGAGACTGGTGTCCGCCGAATGAAATAAAAAAAAAAAGAAAGAGAAAGAAAGAAAAAAGAAAAGCGGCGGCTGGGGAGGGAGGGGGTTAGGACAATTTAGGGAGGCTCCCTGGAGGGGGATATAACAAGAGAGGGGAGGAGATATGGTAAGCAGGCGCCCCTCGGAAGGCTGTGCGGACTGAAATGAGATAGAGACGGAGCGGAGGAAACGCCGTAAAATACTAAATACACGGCGCCTTTGAAATCACGTTTTTATTATTTCGCAAACATCGGTTTGGTGGTACTGTGATATTTCTCTGCCACATGGTCAAAATATAATTGTGAATAGTAACAGTCAAGTCAAAAGTCAAAGTATCCTATCTTTATATTCCGTATAGGACGCGTGGGACATTCACTAACACGCGGCTTGTGTTTCGCTGGTCATAGTGCGGCGAAAGAGTAATGGGCGGAATATAAACACACACGCTTAAACATGACACATGGATACGTGGACTTACATAAGACAGAAATTAAGATCGGTGGTTTTACGACATTTTCGGTTTTTTATGGAATAAACCGTACGAGCGACTCGGAGTAACAAGTGCTTGTCCCGCTGGCCAATTTGCTGCTCCTCCTGGTGAAATATTTGTTTAAATTAAAGTGGCCACACCGTATACGTTACGTCTTTATTACATTAGTGTCAAGGTAAGCCTTATGCTGAAATGTGAGACTTGGGGTGAATTCAGGAATATTGGGATAGCATTAGAAAGAAGCGTTGTATTTTTGCCCTGTAAAGTGTAAGTCAAAGAAATTGGTACCGAGACCTTGCTGTGGAAGCAATGGCGAAAGTTAAATTAAATAATTCTTGTGACATCACGTGGGGGATTGTGGTCAGCATCAATCAGGAAGGTGACCCCAAAAAAGGAAGAGGTAATATAGATGGTATATGCTGCAGCCTGATTTTAATACATAGGTACAAACATTGAATGACTAGTATATTGTAAATATAAATAATATACAAACCTGTATGTTGTAATAGTGTACCAAAATAAACATATATTGTTTTGAAATTATATTTACATTTTTAAAATTAGGACGTTTTCTTGGTGTTCCAAATCACCAAACATGGTTTGGTGATTTGGCGCAGCATGTTTCAGGCAAATTTGGACGATGTTGAAAGGCTATTTAAATGAAGTTTAGCACTAGTGTATCCATATTACCTGATAAAACAAGGGACCTTGCATCCATGTCAGACCTAAACCACAGAGATGTAGCCTATAGCCAACTTATAAGTAGATAAAGTAAGACTTTTCAACGATTTAAGGTCTGTTGCAGAATAGAGTAGCAGCCAGATTGAGGGAGAGTGTGCAAAGGAGAGTGGAAAAACCAGGAGGAACTGCAGGCAAGAAGATCAGGCTAGATGAATGCACTATTACAAAATAGGAATCGGTGATGATGTTGGTGAATTGATAGGTTGATGAATTTATATAGGTTACTGTTGGTTGATAAAGTGATGAAAAGATGATTTAATTCTACAAAATATTTTAAATAAATGAAATATTTTTGAAAACATGTTGGACTCTTTAATTACTTAATCAATAGCCTACATCGTTATAGGCTAATGCATAATATCAAGCGACCTTATACATATATTTAAGGTTAAGAAAAACCAAGAAATCAATCTAAAATGTCATTAGGGTTGAAAGCAAGGGCCCAAGAAACTGGGTCCCAAATGGCCAAATATGTCACTGAAAAATAGTTTTGTGTCAAGAACAATAAAATGGTGAATCATGCTTTGTAAAAATATCATACAAACTCAATTTCTTCACATCAATAAAGTAAACACCTTGAGGATTTGAAAAATATATCATATCAGGGGTTATGTTTTTAAATTGATGACGAGAACGCAATCACAATATAGAATTACAAAAACTGTCGCAATATAGCTGAATTCACCCGTGTATTAATATATATTACTACATAGGTCTAAATCACATATGGATTAAGAAAATGTGCCATATTCAGCATAATGCACTGTATGAGGTAATTCAGCGATGATGCATTAATGCTAGATGTTGTGGTGATAATTTTGCATTGACGCCTTTGAGGATTGATGCTTTTTCATAACAAACTTTAAAAGCAAGGAGTATCTTTACACTGCCCTCCCCCTCGCTCCCTGGTGTGATCTGGTCACTTTGAAGGGGGGTAAATAAGATAGCGAGAGTCTCAGACTTTCTCGCCTGGAATGTCCAGCCACCCAACAGAATCCCACTGCTGGCGGCTCCGTCAATCCTTCTTACAGGCAATGAGATCACTGTACACTCTCAGAAAAAAGGGTAAAAATTTGTACCTTTGCTTGTCACTGGGGCCATATCCTTGTAGTTGTACCTTTTAATGTATAGAAATGGACTCTGAGGAACATTCCAAAGGTACAAACAGCATTAATGTACCATCAATGGTACAGAAATGTTCCTTAGAGTCCATTTCTGTACCTCAACGGGTATAATTACCTACAGCTAAGGGTACAATTGGCAGACCCTTGAGGGTACAGCCCCAGTGACAAGGAAACGTACAAATTTTTACCTTTTTTTCTGAGCGTGTACAAGTTGTGTCAGGAATTTCGTCTTTATTTTTCTCATTATTTCCCATGCACTGTTTACATTAGTAACAGTCTGGTAATGCCTTGTTTTGTACTTTTTGTTTACTTGTCTGTGCTTCACACACCATGCTGCTGCATCAATAAAGTCATTATCAGGGGACACCTACCTGCGAGGCCACCAGCTGTGATTCTGGGAGCTTGCTGGTGTTTGCGGGCCACTCTGGACCATCAGGCTCTGGCATTACAAGCAGCAGAAACATCACGCGTCTGCGAGTCCCACCTATTAAAACAGATGGCCACTTTAAGGCTCTGGGTGGACACCCAACACCCCCTCCCAACTTTGACCAGGGAAAGCATTCAGAAGATGAATGGATATATGAGCGGAACAGAAACCATTGTGAGGATATTGATTACATTATTATTGATATTTATTAACATAAGATTATCCAAAAATGAGCGTAGCGCGGTATGAAAGAAAGAGTTATGAATGCATTTTGAGGAAAGTCTGATGTAGGGGGGAGTGTGAGGGCGGGGCCCAGACGGGCCTCTCACTGCGATTTGTTCAGATGTTCCACTGACCGCAGGGCACCCCAAGGCCAGCCCGGAAGCGTGGCGGGCCGCTGACTCACAGGGGTGGGGGGACGGCGAGGTAAGAGTGTGGCTTTGCGGTTTCCCACAGCAACCACAGAATCCCTTGTCAATGTACATGACATTTATTTAGCAGACCCTTTTATCCAAAAGCAATGTATAATGTTTTTGAGAAGCAGGGTCAAACAGCCCCTGGACTAATTGAGGAGTAAGGGGCCTACCGGTCACATCACTCTGTGGACCCTGGGATTCAAACTAACAACCTTATGGTCACGGGCAGTGTTAACCCACTGAGCCACGTGCTGACCCACAATACGTGTTCCATGACAGGGTGGAAAAATCAAACAAAATGGGCGTGAATGACATCAGGTGACCAGGTCACGGCTGACACACAAACAAACCGTGCCGGCCGATGAAATCGAACCCCAAACTAACTGTTCATTGGTGCTCATAGGTGCTGCAATTAATGTTAAATAATTAATTAGCCGTTATTCTTGTGGAGAATGACTTGCGAGACTCGAGCAGTGTGGAGCTGGGGACTTTTCTGAGTTTGACCAGAAACAGCAATCACAAAATAAACCAAAAGGAAATTGTTTTTTTTTTGTGGCAAATGAAAGGAAAGAGGTGAAGTATGGACCAGGGTGGTGGCCTTTGTGACCCGGTCTGTCCGTCTTTCAACATGATGATTTACTACATAAACATGCTTGAATTATTCCTACTATTCAGCAAACTATTTCCTTGTGCACGACGCTACATGGGTGCTTTGCACACTGATAGGTGTGATGAAATCTGCCATTATGAGAAAAGGTGCCGACAGCCCACACCTCTGTCCATCTCAGTCCAGAGCCGGCCTGCCCGTCACTGTCCCCTCAATGTCCCTGGGATCTGTGACGCCAGTCCCGACTGTGGGAAATGGCAGTCCTGGATCGTAAGATGAAGGCATAAAAACCACAGGACTTTAGGAAGATATTTTTTTTTACTCTTTCCTTACACTGCAGTCATTTTCCTCCATATTGTTGCACAGTGGCTGGGTAAATTAATCCCCTTCACCTGTACTCAGGTACTGACAGAATCAGCCCATGACCCAGCTCAGAATAAGCGGCAGGAAGATGGATGGATTCGTTAGGATGCGTCAGGCATGCTGAGAATGATGGCAAAGGGTGATGTCATGGATAATCTGAGGAAATGTTGTTTTTTCTCTCCGGTTTCCTTCAGAACAGAAAGGTAAAGCCTTGCCAATACACCTGAGTTACTCATACGTCATGATTCATTCAGTGAATATCCAGTCACAGAAGTAATGCCCCTACACTCCCCAGAGCCACAGGCCTCTGCCAGATGGTCAGTTTGGTTTCACCAAGTCCTGCTTCACACACCCTGCTTCACCAAGCCCTGCTTCACCAAGCCCTGCTTCACCAAGCCCTGCCTCAGCACGCCCTGCATCACCAAGTCCTACTTCACCATGCCCTGCTTCACAACACCCGGCTTCACCAAGCCCTGTTTTACCAAGTCCTGCTTCACCAAGTCCTTCCTCAAGGGCTCAGAACCAGGACCCGTGGGCCCGTGTTAACTCTCCGGGCCCGAGGAAGTCCACAGCTGGTCAGATTTCCTCACAAATTGGAGAATAATGGAAATGTATTGATGAAAGGAAAGGCAAGCTGGATGTGCACAAGTAGGAGAGTGTAATGTGGACAGTCAGTTATTTTAAAGAGATTCTTTATCTTTGGGGAAACTTTGGGTGCAGTTTAAGTTTAAAATGATGGCAGGGATGGGGTGAGTGTGTGTGTGTTTGTCAAGTAAAGTGTTATCTGTCATCTCTTAGAATTTGGTGATCAGTGATCATTGTTGACACGCCGCAACAAAACGTGTCCTCTGTATTTAACCCATGTGTGACATAGCAGGGGGCAGCTAAGTCAGCATTACTGTGCTAAGGGTATCTTGCTGGTTAGGGATTCAAACCAGCAATCTTTCAATTACAAGTGCACTTCCCTAATCATTAAGACACCACTACCACTAACCAGCTCAGCCATGGACAGTAAGAAAGGAAAGAACGTTACTCCTTGGCGGATTGTGCAACATTCATGCCAGGACAGACATTACAGTGCTAAAAACAGAGTAATGTAACATAAAGTAACGTGACAGCACAGCACAGCAAGCATGAGTGTGTCTCTGGCCACACAAACAGCCCGTTGTGTGTGTGTGAGGGTGCAGGGAGGGGTAGCTGCCTATGAATGAATGAGTAAGGGAGGTGAGGGGGTGGGCACGTCCTTTGTGTGTTTGTGTGTCTGTGGCGGTCGAGAGTGAGTAAGAGATGTGTGTGTGTGTGGGCAACGTGGGAGGAGGGGGAGTCTGTGAGGGTGGGGGGGGGGGGGGGGCTGAATTTCTAAAAGAAAAACAAAAAAAGCACACCAAGTG
>JAODKC010000041.1:266910-278700 GCA_026777985.1 Mormyrops attenuatus | reverse complement strand
GGGGGGGGGGGGCGGGGGGGGGGGGGCCGGGGGGGGGGGGGGGCCGGGCGCGTTGGGGGGGGGGGGGGGGTGGGGCGGGGGCCCGGCCTACCATATTTAGGGGGTGATTCACGGCACATGAGCAGCGGCTGAGTCACAGCACACAGGAAGCGCCGCGTGCCGCCCGTTCACCATGCAATGCCGCGTGTTTACCCAGAACCAAAACACAGCGAGAGTCACAGAGCACCGCAGAGCACGCCCCCCCTCCCCCCTACGCCAGGGTCCCTGGCGGGAGCAACTTCCGTACGCCCCCAAAAGTCCCCGAGACGCGGCGGAGGTGTGACTCAGCGTTATGTAAGCCGAGTGGAATCATCGCGGTGACAGAAAGGTGACGGAGAAGGACGGGACCCACGGGCCTTGATACTCGGCGGAAAAGTGTGATGGCAGAGCTCGGATGTTAAAAACAATGTCATTAAAAGAGCAAAAACATAATCAAACTTCCAAACAAACTTCCCTGAGCATTTCCCTTGCTGCGAGAGGAAAGCAGCCCCCCAGTGATCGGCTCGTCCCTGTGGATGGAGAACCTGTCAGCCTTCATACGCGATTCAGGGCTTGGCGGGATCCCACAGACGTGGAGCAGCCTGAGCTTTGGAGGCTGATTTGGGGGGCACAGAGGGCCAATGACCTTCAGCTCCGCTCACAACGGACATATGGATGGACGGAAGGTTACAGGTTCAAATCCCAGGGATGGCAGAGTTATGTCACCATCGCGCCCCTGAGCAAGGGCCTCAAACTCCAATTGACCCAGAGCCTGGCTGGACCTGCTTCCTCAAAAATGTATATCACTTTGGATAAAACCAATGGTTGAATAAACAAAACTATAAATGTAATGAAGTGATTGGGGGCGGGGCGGGGCGGGGCGGGGCACAGCGTGGATGTGACATGAATGTGTTACTAGTGACCATAATATAATTGTGTTACTTGTTACTGATCAACAGCTGTTTCACCACTAAAGACCTGAATAACAAAAATGCAGAGGGGTTTCATTTCTTGGCACCTTGAACAAACGCAGAGTGTCTTGTTCTACTTCTATGGGTGTGTCCCATGATGGGCTGCCTTCCATCAGGGTTCAAACCTCGCTAGGGTTCAAACCTCGCTGTTTTTCTTCAGATCTTCCTCCGATTTCTTACCTCAGTTCAAGGACATTCAGTCAGAGGAATGTTTCCCAAAAGCGTAGTTGCAACTTACAAAGCTGGAACCATGCAACAGAACATCTCTAACTCAGTAAAGCTTTTGGAAAATGTACCCCAGGCTGACTGGGGGCTCTGTAGTGCGTGTCAGAGAGAGAGAGAGAGAGAGAGAGAGAGAGAGAGGAGAGAGAGAGTGTGTGTGTCATGTATATATTACATTGTGGGGACCAAACGTCCTCACAATGTGATAAAAACCATTGAAAAAAAAAAAAGTCCATGTGGAGACCATTTTTTCGATCCCCACAAGGGGCAACTCGATTTCATAAATATCTGTGACTGCAATCAAAAATTAAGAATGCCAAAAGTCCTGTAGTATGTTCGGTTGCTGATGGTTAAGGTTAGGTCTGGGTAGGGGTTAAGGTCATCATTGTTGGGATTAGAGCTTTTCCTGTAGAAATTAATGGACGTCCCCATGAAGTTATGAATACAGGCATGCCTATGTGTATGTACTTTTAGTGTAATTGCACTGACAAATGGTGATTATGGGAGTTGTGAGGAAGAACAAGACATATATGAAATGATTTTAAACTGTATCAGAACAGATTCAAGTTTATTAATGTGTTTTTTGGTGGTGTAATAGCGCCATCTAGTGATTGAGATAATAAATCTCAAGGCAAATGCATTGTAAACATCACCAACATGCCTGTAGTAATTAATGCTGATATATATTTTGTGCCAAAAGTGCTTGTATTCAATGACAAAGGACGTCTCATGTCTACTGAGGTATTAAGACACATTCACCTTGGATAATTATGACAGCCCTGGCCTTACAGAGACGTAGGAGGTCCAGGGTAGATATAGGCAGGTGGCAACACTTCTGCCCTTCACTGTCTGCCCTCTATACCAAGGAGTCCCATGGGGGAAGACCTGGAAGCAGTCACCTACATGCTGCCCCCGTCTGGCAGTGCATGGTATTTGCAATTGGAAAAAAAAACCTGATTATTATAACCAACCGGCTTTCACTGAAATAAACAATGTCATTGGTGAGACATACATACACATTTTCTGTGACTGCCTATGGGCACAAGGTGGGGAATAACCCAGGATGGGGCACCAACCCATTGCAGGGCACACTCACTCCATTCACTCACACATGCACATTTACAGGCAATTTGGAAAATCCAATTAACTTCAGCATGTTTTTGAACTGTGGAGGGAAACCAGAGTACCTGGAGGAATCCCCACAATGACACAGGGAGAACATGGAGACTGTACACACATGGAGTCACGGCGGAGGCTCGAACGCTGGTCCGAGAGGTGTTCGGCAACAGTGCTAACCAATGCGTCGCCAGTGTGTCCATCCTTTTAGATAGACAGAATTTCAATCAGTCAGAGCCACTGTGTACACACATTACCCCTATGTTCCTTGCCTGCTGTTTTAGCTGCCAAGTCTGAGTAAATACTAAGTCTGAGTAAAGCTGAGCATCTTAAAATGCTGGGATCTCAGCGGGCAGCTGTTGCACAGTGCTGTCGGGGATAATGGCGTGTATTTCAGCTGAATATTAACTCTGTGGTGCCCCCTGCTGGTTGCCCGCACTGCTATTCTGTTAGCTATTGGAGAAAACCAATAAATGAGTCTCGGACATTCACCATACTGAAAATGATTTAAAGTGGGGCGTGGCCATGGAGGTGTGGCAGATGGAGGTCCGCCCCCCTCTCACACATCTTCATGGGGGTGGCAGGGCCTGTAATTCACTTCTTTGCTTAGGGAGGAAGCTGGCTCATTTTCATGTATTTTTTTATTCAGTCTGAGATACCCAGCAGTAGGGCTGGTATTCACTCAGATGCCCCGATTCGAATAGATTCTGATTCACAAGCTAATGATTCAATTCAGTCTGATTCGATTCTGATTACATATCAAGATATGAAATACTATAAGAACATTTACAAACGAGAGGAGGCCATTCGGCCCATCAAGCTTGTTTGGGGAGAACTTAACTAATAGCTCAGAGTTGTTAAAATCTTATCTAGCTCTGATTTAAAGGAACCCAGGGTTTTAGCTTGCACTACTAGAACAGGAAGACTATTCCATACTCTAACTACACACTGTGCAAAGAAGTGTTTTCTAAAATTCAGTTTATGTTCTCCCACTAATTTCTACCTACTATATACAACTATATATCAGTTTTCCGTATTTGGAGCGATGTAAAAAAAAAGTTCTAAATGCAACATAAATTTACAAATGTAGAGTCACTGGAAACAAATTGAGAAAACCACTAAAGAAAGGCCAAAGAACTGTATACCAAAACATTTTTATGAGGAACATAAAGGTATAGTTTCTTAAAAACAGAACCAACCTGTCTCTTTCAAAGTAAAAAAAAAATTTACTGAAAGGAATAGCTGAAAATAAAAATGAGCAAGTCTAAAACTCACATGCCATGTTTCAGATTGTCTTTAAGTTAATGACGTGTGCCAAAACATAAATGACAGTCTTTTTATTTAAGGAACTTATATGGTAATTGTTTAGGGTCAGGACCGGCCCTGACCTCACAATTCGATTCACAAGTGCACGACTGGATTCCATTGCAGCTCTATGTTTAAGACACATTTACTAATTTGTGATCACACCAGATCTGTTGTAAAGCCAACGACAATAAGCATAGCACTGTAGTGTTAATATTACAAAGCAATGTAATTGTATAAGTTACCATTACATGATGTGAATGAGATAACGGAAAACAATATAAATAAACAATAAGAAATTTATTCTTGCACTTACCCATGAATACACCAAAATGTTTTGTCCACACTTTTCCCTTTGCAGTTCTTCTACCCAGCCAGAAATACATTTATTATACCTGCAGACTTTTATTTGCTTTCATTTGCATCAGTGTTACTTGATAATTAACATAATCATAACTGACCTGCAGGTCACATTATTATTATTATTATTATTATCACATTACATCGTGTGCTTTTGTTTCATTTTATTTATTTTGCTTTTAGATAATGTCGCTGTGGCGACTGCCAAGGGTTGGTTCCTACCTGCGCCTGTTGTTCCCAGGATAGGCTCCGGTCCCCCCCACGACCCCAGTTGCGATTAAGCGGTTTCAGAAAATGGATGGCTGGATAATGTTACTGTAAGCAGTGTGCTGAAAATAACTGGGGGGTATTCCATGAAGGTAGCTAAAGAAAGTCAGACTCTCAAACTAGCGCCATCTCTAAACTTAGCCTCATGTCGTTCCATTAATGCAGTTCAGCTTTAACTAATCAAGGCTCATACAAGACAGACTTGCATAGCCTCACTTAGTGCGCACACCCGAGATGTTTAAGAAGCCCAGGTGAATGGATGAATGATAGATCGATCAAATGAGTCGGAAAGCGTGTAAAACGAGAGCGCTGTTTTTTTCCGCTGCAGAACAAACGCAGCTGATGGAGCTGTATGAAAAATGCAAAGATGTAATCGCTAAAAAAGGCAATACTGTGGCCATAAATACAGCCAGGGAGTTGGCTTGGCAAAGAATTGCAGACAGACTAAATGCGTAAGTTAGGTAAATGTTGTAAGGGCTTAATACAGTGGCACAGTGGTTTATGTTGTCGCCTTACACCACAAAAGTTCCTGGTTCGATAGCCAACAGGGAACCTTCTGGGTTGAGTTGATGTCATTCTTACTGTATAGTGTTATTCTATATTATTTGATCTCCGTAAAATACTTTCAATCGTATCCGTGTGAATTGTCCTGCACGAGTAACCGTATCTTGTCTTTGCTTTTCACTAATAAACTTTCAAAGCAGACTGTGACTAAAATTATAAAAATATCTTCCTGTTCATATTATTTTAACAGATTTTTTTTCAGTTCCAGTCATTCAATTTCATGTTTGAGCTTTGTAATATGGGTACGCTTTTATTTTAATCATATTGGAATTATTTGGACTGCTGAAACATGATTTTATAGGCTTTATTATATTTATTACATGACATGGGTAGTGACAGCGCGGAATTTCGTCCGACGGAACGATCTTTTGGGAATCTGTTCCCACACGTCAGACGTTCTTTGAGACAACGCTTAAGTAAGCGAGACAGTTAACCTGGTCCGGAGCAGACTTGTTCACTCACTTAAGTTACCTTGGTAGCCTCCTATAGGTGAGAGAGACAGTATTGCCACCGATATGGTAAGAAGCCCAATACAAGTCACAAAGAAAAGACATAAATTAAGTAGATATTGATCTTAGGATTTTGTGAATCAATATCGAATCCAGGATCGGGATTAATCATAAAATTATTTTTTCTTACCCCTACCCAGCAGGAACCAGCTTCAGCCTACAGCACTGGCCCCTCCCTCATAGCACTGCCTCCTCCCTCACAACTCTGCCCCCTCCCTCACAGCACTGACTCTTCCTCACAGTTCTGGCCCCTCCCTTTCACACTGACCCCTGTCTTCACTGAGGCAACTGCAAGGGTACCTGTGGGGTGTGTTTGTGTGTGTTTCTACATCCTAGGACATATCCACTAATGAAAACCTCAGCAATTCTTCTGATGAAGCACCACTTATAATGGCTAAGGTTGCCAAGGAAACCTCATCCTTTTCCATAGTGTCAGATTAATGCCAGCAGAGGGCACTCATAAGCTATGATGCCATCTGGGGCTTGCCAAGGTTCTGCTTCAGAGTGCCTGTGCTTGTGATGTTATGCCACTTACAACTAACTTTCAGTGGGAGCCCTAAAATAATTGACTCTTATTAACAGGAGTTACTGGGCAATAAGCAGTTTTGGGATGTTAGTGATACCAGAACGGCTTGCATTTTGAACATGACCAACTGCCAGCTGCGCATGCCCCCCCCTCCAGTTTAGGTGACAGTGTAGCTCTATGTGTCTGTGTTCAGGGTGGGCTGGGGTAGCTGATATGAGGATCAGGGGAAATTGTTCTGTATGCCACGGTGGGGGAGGGGGGGGTGGGGCATGCAAAACGACCTATATAACGGTCTCACCTCCCCAGGGAGAGGGCAGTGATCACCAGTGCTGAGTACAGTATCAATCATTTCAATGGCGCCCATGTTCATTACTGTATTTGTATATTTACATGGCTGTGCTGGGTACTGGAGGTCCGCATTCCCCCCTACGTGGCTTGGTCTGCCGATTCCTCTGGCGTGACCCTCACAAAGCCCCTAAATCATCTCCTACCTGCTTATATTTACAGCAGAAGCTCTGTCCAGAATCACCGGGCCCCTGCCTGACACCCCCAGCCAGTGCCATGCACACTGCCTCGTTACTTACCGGCAGCCCATAATAAAAATACGTCGCAGTGTTAATCGGTCTGTCGTTTTTGTACCTTATATCTGAATGTTTGGTCAATCTTATGTTGGCAAAAAGTTACTGAATTTGATCACTCAGCCCTCTTCACTGCCCCAGAAAAATATCCTTCTGCAGAGAATGTTTCGGTCCGGACTGGGGGGGGCTGCGGTCATCCTTCAAACAGCCCACCAGATGTGCGTAAGGTGAGATAGAGTGTTCCTCAGATGGTTCCTCCATGTTTGGTGTGATGCCTTCAGGTCCAGCAGAACAGCTACCTTCAGCTGACTGAACCCAGATTCCACCATGAAGGCTATTTACTTTCCCTGTAAATCCGTGGAGAGCACATACTGCGAGTAAAGCCTGCAGTCATCTCACGGGGGGGGCTTTGGGAAGACGGCGTCCCACCGAGGGTAAAGGAAACAATCGGCGCACCAAAGCAGGAATGAAAAGGAAAGCTTTGTTCTGAATTCTTTTTTTCAGTTCCAGTTTTGGGACTGAAGATGAAATTTGGGGGACTGAAGGATAAAAGACCCGCCTGCATTTTGAACACGACCAACTTATCTATACCAATGTAATGTGCAAATAGGGAAGGGTCAAAGGTCAAAGGTCACCAGTGACTCATTCATATTCATGAAGGCTGTGAGCAACTTTACAGCATGGAGGTACAGCAGCACTGACCGGGCTCAGACTCAGTGCTGCCCTCTGTCTATGGTGTCTGGGAGCTCCCTGTTTGTGACTGACTAGGGCCACTGACGCCAGTTGTCCAGTCAGTGATTTGGGAAATTCCTCCACTGTAGCCTGCTTATACCCCATCCTATACCCCTGAAGTTTGGGGCCACCAGGTCACCTTGGCAGCCTGGTTATAGATGAGAGCAAATGCCTGTGACTCTCGACCTTATTTTGAAATGCAATCCTGGGCTTGGCTCGTTAAACGTGCCATGACACTTGGGAAAGTCTCAGCTGGGGGGGGTGACCTTTCCGCATTCGACCCAGTGAGAGGTGGGCATTAATTCAGGTAGCGAGGGGACAGGGGACATTATTGACATCACACCGTAACACTGTACACATTAAACACTGCTAAGAAGTTGGCCATGGTCCCATTGCTCATCGATCCATAGCTGGTTACTGACAGAAACACGAAAATACACAATCTGAAGTCTTAACCAGAGGGACAGGCAAAAAGTCGAAGAACAAACCGGGGAAGAATCACAGTCCAAGACAGCGTCGAGAAAATAGGCAAGGGGTCAATCCACAGGGAGATGTCAGGACAAGAGGAGCTGGAAAACGCTCAGTACGGAGAAAAGTGTCTCACGAGAGCTGCGACAGGGTGGCATCTATGTGATTAAAACCGGAAACAGGATTCTGGTGTCTGTAGGGATCAAGGAAGGGTCACTGGCCTGGGCTGCATCTCACTGTGATCTCCTACCTTTTACTGAACGGATCACGATTCCTGGTAAAATTATGTCACGGAACAAGTGAAGGACAAAAGCATTATTGCCCCCAAAGCATTAACCTCGAAAAAAAGTTACAATATGGCAGCAAAGCGGGATCAGAGATTAGTGGCGACTCGGATGTGAGGCCTGCAGGGGGGCGGTTGGGGCTGGCAGATTCCCGCGAGATGAGACGATCCCTGTCATCCCTGGCAGTGTAATTAAGAGCTGACAGTAGGGTGGGGAGCTTTGACACCTCTGCAGATTAATCACACACACACCTCCACATTTAATCCATTCAACGACAGAAGATGCATGGGTTTGTCGTGAAGGACTGCACTGCCTTCAAATCCCACAAATGTTCTGTAGAAGGCTGGTGACAATGTCACTCCACCCTATCCTTCTAAAACATGGCCCTGATGGATCAGATGGCACACAGATGGATGCTGAGGTGGCTTGTGGGCACACTGTGGGCTGAGGCTGCGCTGGTGTGGTCTGCGTTCAGCTGAACTCCCAGTAGGGCTCTGGTAGTGATGTAACTGGTGTGTCAGGTAAAGGGGACATGATTGCAATGGCAGAAATATGACCACTTATACTCTGTCAGAGATTCTGAAGCCTTTCAGAGTTTCTCTGAATAAGGCTGCTGTTGGCGCCGGCAGATTCGTTTACTGACTGGGGGTGGGGTGGGGGGGGGGCTGACGTTGGATCACATGACCTCGTGACCTCATGGCTGGATGCCTCCTCTGCTGCCTCGTTGGCCTGGTTTGCCCTTAACTGTACAGCATTACAGGCCTAAATCAGTCAGCTATTTGAGTCTGAGACAAATCACGTCCCATTCACTGTGGGGGGAACTACCTGCAGGACCCTTCGCTTTCAGGTCTGGGGGTGTCCGATTCATGCCTCGCTCTGCCTGTGCTCTACGGGTCTTCCCTGTCTTTCCTGACCATCTGCAGATTGATTGACTTCATTCCAGTGTTTACCCAGAATCCCCCCTGTGCCCATGTGATCTTCACTGCGACTGCCATCAATACAGGTGACACAGATCCAAGATTCAAGAGTTTATTTTCGCCGGGATTGCCGCACTGAGAGAAAGTGGTATACACGCGGTGTACACTTGTGTTGTGCGTGTGTTGCAGCAGTTGTTTGGGATTGTTTGAGTGTGTATTTGAGTGCTTTTGTGCTACTACAGTTTACGTGGGTGCCTGTATTTTTTATTGGTCCGTGTGACTGCTTGCCTGTCCTTGTTAATAAACAGCGTGAGTGTCACTGATAGTAAGTTGCTGCTGTGTGTTTTGTGTGAGCTGCATTTTCTGTCTGTATAACTTAGTAACAAACACCCGTGGGACAATATTATCTAACATCTAACATTTTTCCTGCTCCGGCAGTAGTAGTTGTTTGTGATTTCTTTTCTTTAACTAAAAGTTAAATACTCTACTGTATATAAATATAATGGGCTGGGAGTAAGGGATGGGGTCACCGTGAGATAGTTAATTATGGGGCCAGCTCAGTGTTGTGTTTGCAAGATGTTTGCCCTTCTGGATGTTTGTGTCCAGTCGGACTTCATCTGCGAGCGATGTAAGTTAGTGGACTCACTCAAGGTTTGTGACCTTGAGGAGCAACTGGCTCTCATCTGACACAACACAGAGTTAGAGGAGATACTTAATATGCCTTTTAGGGAGATAGTGTGTAAATCACAAGCGGGGAGGGGGGAGAATGAAGAACAGAGAGGTCGAGAGAGCTGGGTGACCGTAGGTTATACATGTAAGAAAGGGCGGACACAGTTCACAGAGGCAGCATCACCTGAAATGACTGTGTCAAACCACTTTCAGGTGCTTCCATCTTTAGAGGTGGAAGAAACTGGGGAGGCAGGTGGGCCCTTGGGCACCGAGGAGCCCCCTCCCCCCAGGAAGGAGGGAGGTTGGGGTAGTGGGGGATTTAATTATTTGAGGTGTAGACAGTTATGTATGCGCCCGTGATAGAGAGTCCCATACGGTGTTTTGCCTGCCTGGTGCCCAGGTAGGGGCCCTTCTGGATTGTGCGCACAGGCTTTTGGCCCCAGCCGGGGTGGATCCAGTGGTCATGGTGCATGTTGGCACCAACAACATGGGCAAGGGTAGGAGGGTTGTTCTGCAGGATAAATTTATAGAAGTCGCGGATAAGCTTAGCAACAGAACGTCCACAGTGGAATTCTCTGGAATACTTCCCGTACCATGTGCAAGCCAGGCTAAGTTAGCTGAGATAAGGAGATTAAACACGTGGCTAAACGGGTGGTGTAGGAAAGAAGGTTTAGGTTTATGGGGCACTGGAGGACCTTCTGGAACAGATGGGACCTGTTCAAGCCGGATGGGTTGCATCTGAACCAGAGGGGAACCAGTGTATTGGGGAGGCGTATGTATAGAGTAGTTGAGGAATGTTTAAACTAGGGACTGGGGGTACAGGGAGGTTAGTTAAGAATATAGGTGGGGAGAGACAGAAAGCCCCAATTAATATTAAAAGTGGGCACTGTAAAAGGCCTATCCTTTGTGGTCTGTACTTAAACGCTAGGAGTATTAAAAACAAAATTCATGATTTAGAGGCTTTTTTTTCATAAGACTCTTACGACGTTATAGGAATAACAGAAATATGGTTGAGTGACAGTGACGGAGAAGAATATAATACGGATGGTTACACGCTGTTCCGTAGGGACCGGATAGGCAAGAAGGGAGGTGATGTTGCAGTATTTCGTAAAAGAAAATTTGCAGGCAAGGGAGCTCACTGATAAAAATAAAAGTACAGAAGCTATATGGGTAGAGTGAGATGCTAAAAACGCATATGGCCTAATTGTCAGTGTTTGTTATAGGGCATGTAGTTACAGAGGAGAGCAGAATGTTATACATATCAGAATCATGAGTAATAAAAATGATGTGGTAGTTATGGGTGATTTTAGTTTACCTGGGATACAGTGGGACATAGTCACTGGCTCGGCTGTAAATGAACTTAAGATGGTGTAACTGGTACAGCAGGGGTAGGCATTCTTATCCGCAATTAGAGGACTGATTGGCTGAAGGGTCCTCACACCTGGGTTTGAACAGCTCACCTAAAGGTTATTCCAAAAACCTGCACACACACCGGCCCTTTGCGGATAAGATAACTCCCACCCCTGTGGTATAGAGTTGCTTTTTTTTTATTACTCATGTGTTAATACCCCTTCTCAATCCTCGATCATGTTTTCTCTAATAACCAGGATAGGACTGGAAAATTAGAGGTTTTAGAACCACTGGAGAGTAGTGATCATAACCCGGTTACATTCAAGGTTAATTTTAGTGGCCAAAGAGCAAAGTCCAAAACAAAAATATACAGTGTTAGGAAGGCTAACTTTAATGGTATGAGACTGACATGACTGTATGAGAACCTGTAAGCCGGATGGAGTTAAATAGCAAAACCGTTGAAGTGGCATGGGAATTTTTAAAAAGCACATTACTGCAAGAGGATCTGCAAGATTGTAAGGCTCTTATAATTGAAAATGAAATTGAAACAGTTGAGTTTAATGATTTTTTTTTAATGAGTTTAATGTTTTGCACGGGTACTCACTATAGAGGACATGAGTAACATATATTCTTATTACTAATCCAGCGTCATCTACGACTAACATACATATAACCGAAGCTGATGTGCTACAAAGCTGAGCTATGTTATGGCACAGCATGGCGCGGGAGAAAAAAAGGTAACGATCTGCTAGTGACTCAGAGACCAAAAGGTGTTTATTAAGGAAACTAAACACACAGGATAAATATATGAAACAGAAGAACCATGAGGGGCCAGGAAACAAACAGGGAAAATTACTAAAACCATGAAATAAAGCACAACCAAGAGACTAACCAAAATCACCGGGAATCAAATTGGGCGGGCGCACAGAGGAAC
>JAODKC010000041.1:241371-257540 GCA_026777985.1 Mormyrops attenuatus | reverse complement strand
AGCACTTAGCCATGTAAAATCCAATAGCACAGGTGCCAAGGGGGCTGTACTAAGCCATATAGCCCCCGCAAACTGAGCTGCCCCCAAAAACATACTCAAAGCCATAAACCCGCAATGTTCATTTTACAGGGGGAGTCCATTTCTGGTTCAGAGGGGACGTGAGCAGCCAGTGTTTGGGGAAATTGGCTGAGTATTTTCCTCGCCTGTTCACTGGCGGATGTCCCCCCCCTTGGCAGTGTCCCTGTATTTCTGTGCCCCTCTGACAGCAAAGGGACATTCCCACACAGCTGCTGGCTCTGTGAGCCATGAAAAACGGAGAGAGATTTGTAACAGCAGAAGAAAATGAGACAGAACAGGGACAAATGGGCCCCATCTCCTCGATTTGTTTTGCTGAACCGGCCAGTGATGTGTGCTGGGTGATTATGCAGCGATTTCTCAAACTATGGTGATTAGAGGGCTGCAGTCATGGTGTGCTGCCTCTATCTGCCTCTGCCTATAGGTGGCGACCTCAGCTGGGGGGGGTAATACCCCTTTATCTACCTCTGTCTGTAGGTGGCGACCTCAGCTGGGGGGTGACACCCTTCTATCTGCCTCTCTCTGTAGGTGATGATGTCAGCTGGGGGGGTGACGCCCCTCAATCTGCCTCTGTAAGTGGCAACCTCAGCTGGGCTGTGATTCCCCCTATCTGCTCCTGCCTGTAGGTGGCAACCTCAGCTCAGTGCTACGGTCTAATTTTATGGATTGTTTTGAATATGGTTGTAGATGCATGCTGAACAGCTTTATTTCGTTTGCTCCGTAACACATATTTCCAGATCATTTCCTGACATCTATATATCTGCATGGATGATCTTTAGTATGCACCATAAGCTCTCTAGATGTAAGGTGAACGTTTTACTCTATTAATATTGTATTAATGTTACAATAAAATTGTTATTCATTTTCAGGAATCACTTGGGAAGCTGTCTGAGATGAGAGTAAATCTTACCTCAGGCAGTGTTTTTGAAGATGCCAACATTGTGAAGTTGGATGTGTGGAGGTAGCGTGGTGATGTGTGGCTGTATAGATTAGGATGCTGTGTGTGTAGAAGGTTGTTGGTTCTAATCCTTGAGTCGGCAAAGTGATATTATAGCCAAACTATCGGAGAAGGCCTATAACCTCAAGCTGCTCTAAGGGATTGTTTGATCTGGCTTTCTTAATAAAATGTAAATAACTAACATGTGGAAAAGAGTGTCTTTCTTTAAGGGAATCGGAGTCTGCAATGATTATGCATCACTGACCTTAGATGCTGCATTTAAGGACATCGTGGTCAGCAGGGTTTGATGTTGGGGCCACAGTGAGCAAAGAAATGATTTTCGATTAACTAAAGCTGTTTTATCAGTTCTAAGCTGGTTGCTGGATTTGGGGCTGTCCATCACATTAGCTGGATTATCCAGAAGTGTTATCTAACACATCACATCTCTGGTTGCAAACACACAACCCATCATGCTGTGTGCAGGGGTGTCTTTCGCAGATGTAGATTTTCACGGTCAGAAACCCACAGTCCATTTCTGAATTGCCTGCAACCCACCTTGCCTGTAAGCGTCCATTTCAACGTCCCTCAAAACTTGAGAACCCTACATTATCTTCTGTGTGAGTCACCTGGTCTGTCCAAACTGTCTGAAACTGTCCAACCAGGAGGTCCAGGTCAATGTCAATGTTGGGGAAAGATTTCTGCAGCTCCTTCCTGAGTTCAGGTATGTAGCTGATATGTACAGAAACAGGAAGTGTTATTTACAGGGCTTGGACAATGAAACTGAAACACCTAGCTTTAGACCATAATTATTTATTAGTATGGTGTAGGGCCACCTTTTGCGGCCCTACACCATACTAATAAATAATTATGTTTAATTAAATGTTTAACTACAGCATCAACATTTTGGGAATGACAGACACAAGTCCAAAACATTTCCTGACTTGCTCCTTCAAAACACCCCAAAGTGGCTCAATAATATTCAGATCTGGTGACTGTGCAGGCCATGGGAGATGTTCAATTTCATGGTTATCAAACCACTCTGTCACTAGTCTTGCTGTGTGTATTGGTGCATTATCATCCTGATACATGGCACCACCTTCAGGATATAAAGTTTGAACCACTGCGTGAACATGGTCGTCCAGAATGGTTCGGTTGTCCTTGACAGTGACACGCCCATCTAGACCATGAAGTAGTGGGCCTAGGGAATGGCATGACATTGCAGCTCAAACTATCATACCCCCGCCCCTGCTGCAGTCTAGCTAGTAAGCCTCTCTGGGGCTTCTCTACACATAACTCAGTGAATCAGAGAACAATACATGTTTCCCATTGTCCACATGCCAGGATCTGTGCTGCTGGCACCACTGAAACCGACGTTTGGCATTGGCACGAGTGACCAAAGGTTTGGCTGTAGCAGCCTGACCATGAATGTTGATACTGTGGAGCTCTTGATGAACAGTTTTCATGTTTAACAGGAGAGTCCAGGTGTGCATTTAATTCTTCAGTGAGTTGGGCAGCTGTGGTTTTATGTCTTTTGGATGCACCCTGGGCTACTACCCAGAGTTCCCATTCAGACAGCTTCTTCTTGTGTCCACAGTTACTCCTGTGATCCATCCTTCGTGGTGGTATGCCGACATTATCCTGGGTATACCGTGGCTTTCGATGCACCAAAAACACTTGCTGTCCTGGTCACAGATGTGCCATTGAGAAGCGCTCTGATACGTCTCCCATCATGTTGCGCGGATTGCAATATTTAATGTACAGCTGTGCTATTGCTCCGCTGATTCAACCATCACACTCTGCTCTTCCTGATGGAATGTGCAGTCAGTGAAGATTGGCCACCAGGCCACACATAAATAGGCGTGAAACCACAAACACCAGTTTGGCCAGTGTTTCAGTTTCATTGTTCAACCCCTGTACATTTGCAGGTCAATTGAAAGTAAGAAGCATGACGGATTCCCATGTTCGATCCGTCCAACCAACCATCCATCCATCCATCCATCCATCCATCCATTTTCTGTACCTGCTTATCCCATTCATGGTCATGGGGGACCACAGCCTATCCCAGAAGGTATGGGTGTAAGGCAGGGAACAACCCAGGACAGGACACCAATCCATCACATTATCCCGATAATCAATGACACGCGTTTATAATTTGATCCTACTTGTTATCAAACCAAAAATCATTTAAACAAAAACAATGTAGGCCTAAATGAATGTGCGTTGCCCTGGTATGGTCACTATCTCTGAAACTATTACGCATTTTTAAGTCGTTTAAAAAAAATCGGGATTTTTGGTATTTATCTTAACAAAAAATATAGGCTTTATTATTGTACCAAAACTTAAATTTGTATTGTGTCTTACATAACCACCATAAAACCGTGTCCAAAGATTTTGTTTGTACTATTACTTTATATATAAGAAAATAAAACCCGCCGGCGACATATTTATTATTATTTATTTCATTTATCGGTCGAAGTGAAGCGACATTTGGACGTTAGGGGGCGCCTTATACCCTTCGATCGAGGGGAATAACCGTAGGAGCGGATTTTCAGAACCTTTCCAGCCCCCCAAAGCGCTTTGATCATTAACCCAAGGCTGCAAACAGAATATTATAGAATTGTATAGAAAGCCAATAGTGTCCTCCTTAATGGGCAGCCCTAACCTGGCAGTTTGCATTACTACGTCAAATGCTCGTCTTTTCATTTCAGAAACGTACTCCTTTTTAAATAAAGGACGAGTCTATGTAACATTATATATAAGTTCCCGGAGAGGCTGTGGTTCGCATGAATGAAATTCATACGGAATTCAAGAAATAATGGGATGTTCCAGATTCATGTCGCGCTGGTCTGCTTTACAATTTTTGAAACGTAATTAGTTATTATTACACTGATTCTGGATTTTAATACAGATGAATGAATGGCTGCAAAGACTCCCTTTAAGTGGCGATCTTATGCAGCTCGGAGCAAACGAGGCGGTCACTGCAGAACGCCCCCCGCCTCGGTTTCCTCCGTCTGGGAGAGTGCGGGCTAGGCTTATCTCTCGAAAGCACACCGATTTGTGATTTATGTGTATGATAAATATTGAATCGTATGCAGTAAACGAATAGCTATCAGTCTAATCAATAAAGGCAGAGCCCCCGCCGCACATACACTCTCTGTATTCAGCGCCACTTGCTGAGGGAATTAAATCAATACACCAAATTAATAAATAACGTTTGTATGTCGCCCTCGCACTGGAAACCTTGTCTTTAATTGCAAAACCAGTTTCGTTTCATTTCGCATTTCTCTAAAATCCACTGGTGCTGCTTGGTACACTTTTTTCTCTCTATTTTTATTACTGACCCTCTCGTAGGTATACTTGTTTGTCATTTTCATTGTGTTTTCCCCCTTTATACCAGTTTCTTCATAGCGTGAATCATATAATTAAAAGACTGAATTGCTGGCGTTCGTCCCAGGTTCCATACAAAGAACTTAGCGGGAGCTGGAGACCGGGAGGGGGGCGCACCAGCCGGGCTCCGGGACGCTGCGCAGTAGGGATCCGTGGCCATTCAGCCCGAAAGCGGGTCCTGTGTGAAGGCGCACACTTTTTAACGGAGCCGCACATCCACAAGAGCGGTCAGTTGCCACCGGACGCTGCGATAGGGCGCTCCATCTTTAAGGAAAATGACGGCTCACTGGGATATTGGCTACCCACAGTGAAACTCCTCCTGGCTGGTGCCTGGTGGTCCAGCCCCTTCCAGGCAGCGCATCCAGAGCCGAGATCACTCATCCGCAGACAGTATCTCGCTGCCCGCGGCAGCTGCATCACCCCGGCGCCTCGGTAGCTTCGGACCCAGCGCAGTGTGTCTCCCCTGTCTAGAGGCAGAAGACCCCCCGGCACTTAATTCTTTTTACGCCCTGAAACAGTGTCACGAAGCCGCGAGAATCGGCCGAAATTTCATCGGTTTTTCTTTCCGGAGTATTTCCATAATGCGGGAGAAGTGTCTCGACTTGCAAACTATTTGATGTTTACAGAAACGTGATTAATTCTTGTAAATACGGCTCCCCGTCATTATTAAGGGATCGAGAAGAAATGTCTTTTCGACGGAAGGATGAATATGAACTTGCCGTGGGATATACTTTATTCTGTCCGTGCAGCCTCTTTGAAAAGACACCTGTGGGCAACAGCCTGATTTGAAGATCAAACCAAATGACAAAGAAGCATGTTTGGTTGCCTGCATCTTCGAACAAATAATCGAAAAGCGAAGCAGTATTAAATATTATGCAGCTGTGCGTCGAATCCAAAAACTATAACACACCAGTCAGTAATAAAACGGGCTGGTAATTCCTAACCATTGTAACTGCATATCACAGACCTAGAAACATGACCCAGAAACACTCGTACTTAGATATAACGGTGGTTGCAAATCGTCTTGGAGCGCAACTGAATTGTATGAAGGTGGATTTAGGAGCAGACTGCTTTTCCAATTGGGTGGTGCCACATGCAAGTGTTAGTCATTTTCATTATCACACACCAGCAACACAGGATTAAGTGCAGCGGCATCTTATCGCTACCCTAAACCTCAAAAAGACTAATTGTGCTGAACTGGAAAATAAGAGAAAAAAAGGCAACGTGGCACTTTATTTGAACGTTTCCACCACCACTTCAGTATCTGCACGAAGAAAAAGGCTTTTATCAAGGTTGGCAATGCAGGGTTTTTGCAGTGTTTCGCAGGTTTGGCTATGAGGTGGTTATTAAATGAGCCTTTCCTCCGCGATCACACGACGGGACTGCGCACCCGGCTGCGATTCCTACCTGTGGGTCCCGCGTCCCCATGAAGGGACCCCGTGAAGCGCACAGATACGCCGGATCAGTGTGATTCAAGAGACGCGGGGCTTCCCCTTCCCCCTTTCAAAGGTCTGGGTCTGCTTTGAAGGTACGGTCCCTTTTACCTTTACCTTTCTGTTCGTGCGCACTGGGGCGTTAAAAGGAACTTTTGAGGCTATTCTTAATAATAATAGGCTATGTGTAAACCACAGTGGACAAAGCAAGACCCCCAAGAAAATATAAAACATGCAGTTTATCATGCCGAATGTATAGTAGTTTATTATAATTTAATGTATTTCTAAATAACTTAACATTTGCTGTATAGAGAACGGGGATATAGATTTATTCACCAGATTTACGCACATAGTAAATGTACAGTGGGATTCGGGTGCCTTTTCATACATGCGACGGCATTTGCTCAATCTATAGGTCCCGTTATGTTATAGTGAAGTGCGAGTTACTCTCTGGGAACTTAAAAACACTCAATCCTATGCTGTCCCCTGGGTCCTCTGTAATGAAGCTTTTATTGTGGGGTTATGCTCCCAGTTTTTATACAAAAGTGAAAAAAAGCCGTTTCTCTTTACGTATTTATATAAATTTGATATTAAAAGAGCTGATGACATTAAAGCTTAGCTCATGGTTTATTGTCGGCTTTAATTATGAGCTCAGACAGACTCCACCATAAAAGTGCCATATAATCGAGGGAAATCCCAAATAAGGCGGATCATATAATAAATACCTCTGTTTAGCCTCAAGTCATTATGGGGGATACTGTTTGCAGCAGTAGAGAAACTCCTTAACTATCTAAAACAAAAAAAATCATTACTGCTCATTATGTATTTACCAAGTGCGAACCAGTTCTAGTAAATTGCATAGACAATCTTGTTCAAAGGCTATTTAAGAAGTCATTGTAATCCCGTGTTTTAATTAACCCCTGAACAAGTTGCGGCCCTAAGTCGTATTTTTAAGTGTGAAAATTGAAGTCTGAATACATTTAATTGATTCATTAATTAAATACAGGAGTACTGAATTATTAAACACGTTGCATAACCTTACTTGAATCACTTTACGCATTTCCCCAAGACCGGGTATCCCCCGTGCTAACAGAGCGAAGCCCCACCGAAAAGGCCAGTAAAAATATGAAAACATTCAGTAAATTACATCATGGCTCGCGTCCCTCTTTTCAACAACGTGTTGTTGAGTCCTCAAATGTCAGCCCTGCTGGCTCGATCGTCTAAGATGCGCCCGCTCTCTGTCTTGTATTTGTCGCTTATATTCACGACAGATTGAAGTGAGTGAGGACACTGCAGCGTCTACTTGGCGTTATTGGTTTTTATAAAGAGCCACGCATTGCTAGTTAGATAATAAAAACTGCCGGCAGGTGTCGGCTTAAGGTATTTGTTTTCCGGGCGTTTAGTGTCAGGATTTGCGGGTGTCACCTCCACTGGATTCGGGCGTTTGTAAAGCACTTTTCATGCGTTTTGCATATTGGTTCCGTGTCTTCTCGAGCCGTGATTTTTTTTAAATTTTATTTTTATTTTATTTTTTTTTTTACTGTGGGCGTCAGTTTCTCCGTCATGTGGGTCAGTTAATTGGTCATGTGGGTTTGTGAGCGCAGGGTAAAAAAATTTTGGTGTTAATGCTTGTTTACTTGAAAGTTCCTCCTCTCTTGGTAAACCGCACCTCTCTCTAAGAGCTACCAGTTTTTTTATTGGTTGTTATGGATTAACATCAGTGCCAGGTGGTCACGTGGTCACACCTAGGCCCCACTCTGCAAAGTAGGAACCCAGACTAATTTCTCTTATTTAGCTTTGCTTGGGAGTGCGTCCTGCAATGGGCTGGTGCCCCATTCTGGGTTCTTCCCTGCCTTTCACCCATCGCGTCCAGGATAGGCTCTGGACCTCTTGTGACCCTGAATAGTTTAAGCAGTTACAGAAAATGGATGGATGCTTTGGCTTGGTTAGAGGTCCTGTGGTCTACAAATGCCTCTTGTGTCAGGGATACACTCTGGGAGAATCAGAGGTCAGCTCAAGATGGGGTGTAGGTCTCTACTCATGGGGATCCATATAAATTTAAAGAGCTTTAAATACAGTTTCCCAAGAGTTTCACAGAAGGCTTCCCAAAGATGTAATTTCTGCAGCTGTTCTTATGCTCGCATCTATAAGAATGGTGCTGTACTGTATCTGTGAATCTTTGACTTCTGAGAATAAGCGTTCCCTGCGAGCATCTATCAAACGTACTTGACGTGTTATTTCACATATGCAAACGGTCGAGGCATCTGCGTAATTGTTTTGTTGGCCGGCGATAGCAGAGAGCCGTCTTTTGTTTGTCGCTTTATGGAGGACATAAAGGACAATCCCAATTTGCTCCCAATTTGAGTCGGGTTTCTTTTCCAACAAACAAAGCCTTTAGATGCAATTAAACATTTAGCCATGGCTCAGGATGACTGGACCGATCGCACGCGCACCATGGGTCCACTGGAAGGCGCCGGTCATACTTTGACAGTCCGGACTGTTAATCGGACTAATTGGACTAATTTAAAGGCGGCGGCGGTGGCACAAAAGCGACACAAAAAACCGACACAAAAGCAACACAAAAAAATGGTGTTTTCCTGCCTTGGAATGACGTGTGAGTCATGACGTGTGACGTGTGCAAATGGCACCCATCTGCTTTTCATTAACGCGGACTCTGCCAGAGCCATGCACGGTCCCTACGTTCTCCTACATTAATCAAGACGTGTGACACATCAGCCCTGTCGCCTCATTAAAAAACACTCGCGCTCCACTCCAGTTCCAGGCTATAACCCGTCGCATTTTAATGGCCTTTGATACTAACTTACCGCTGGCGAGTTGTACACAGACCCCCCCCCCTTTAACAACAGGCAAGAGGATTTTACACGGGCTTCGGAAAAGCATAAGGATCTGCTCGAGTCGCTGCGGGAGTCCGATGGCCCTAGGCGGATTGTCCTTTATGTCCTCCGTAAAGCCGCTGCGCACATGCAGAGGGACGCGCGGTGCTGTGCTAAGTAGCTGGCTTGTCCCTGTGTTTGTGGCACGCCGTGCAGACACGTGCTGATACGGTGTGCGTCCAGCTGACTCACCTGGCACTCCAGTCAATTTTATTTTGCTTTTCTCCCTATGTTTGCGAAGGCTGAGTGACTCAGATCGGGTTTACTGTGGAGAATTAAATGTCAGGCGAATCGGCATTTAAATGGCCGCCTCTGATCTAGCTGGGAAGCCTACAGAGGTCAAAGGTCACTCAGCCTTCCCTGCGCTAATGGTCGCCGGTGGCCCTTTTGTAGCCCCAGATCGTCCGCTCCCTGCCCGCCTTCACTTATGTATCCAACGCTAATCTGCTTTCCGTGCCATTAAAACATATCCCAGATTCCTCCGGAGGGGCTAGATGGAGTTGTTCTGCGTGTGCTGTCTCCAGGAAGCTCTGAGCAGTCACGGTTTCAAAGATGCCACAACTGATGGATGTGACAGCTCTCCTCTGTGGCACGATCTGGCCCCCATCTGCACTTTCTTTTTCTCAGGGAAACGCTACTTGTATATTCATGTTCTACAGAAAATCAATGGAATCTGCGTAACAACTTTATTACCGAAATACATGATACAACCTAGCTGAAGGCCCATCAACTTCAGCTCCAATGTCTCAAATCAGAGGGGTGTGGCCAGCCCTTGTTAAAGTAAATTATGGCATGCGAGGTGATTGGGTTTGCTGTTGAGTGACATGTTCATCAGCCAATCAGCTTTGTGTGTAGGAGCAGGCGTGTCCTTCACACAGTCCCCAGTCAGGATGGAGTCTAAATTCAGGTTCTGCTGGGCAGGATGCTTTTGTCGAGAATTAAAACTGCCCAAAAGTGAAAATAATTGAAAAGATCAGCATTTAAATGTGAAAATTGGCTTGTTTGTTAAGCCGGATTTTGAGTTTTGTTTTTCGGCTGGCATCACCGTCTCTGTTTCACATGCTGCCTGCTCACGCTGGGGGGGTTAGAACCATCCATTCCCCCATAATTTATGCCCATGTCTAGCCCAGTTAGGTAGTCTGTGCCGAGGGACTAGCTTGATGGTCTCGACCCGCACCGTTGAGATTCACGGAGTAGCGTGGAAAAGACATCTGGGCTGGTTGTCTTCTGGACAGTGGGCGTTACGCCGAGCCCATCGCATCGATGCTAAGGCACGCGCCGCCTCGCGGCTCTGGAAACCACGCGGGTGGAGTGATCGGGGGAACGCTGCCCTTTAAGCTGCAGGGGTTCGACAGACTTTCATTCGCAAGTGAGCGCTGCTATAGTTCCCGGAAAAAGGCCAGGCGAGTGTGTCTCAGTGAAGGATATGGAGGCCAGAATCGACACGTTAAGTGGTGTTTATCAGCGTGAAGCTCGGTTAAACCGCAAGCGCACAAAGCGCAGATTGGCAGGGCCGCGGGGAGCCGGGAATCGTGGGTAAGGAGGGAGGCAGGCTGGCGGCTGTCAGGGAGATACGCGGCTCAGATGCTGGCTGTGAGGTGTAACGATAAAGGCGGCTTTGATTTCGAGGCGTACGCAGTGGCAGCCCCATCACCTGTCTGCGACATGCTTTCTGATCCAGTAGAGGGCCGTGACGTTCTGCACGGAGACCTGAGAGGTGTGCAAAGTGTGCTCTGGGGGGCAGCCATGATGGGGATTCCCAAAGGCCAATCGGATCCCGTCTTCAAAGGTCAAAGGTCACTCCCCTATCCAGTTTCATCTGTGATATGTACCCGCAAGACAGCCAGTTGGAGGAACCTTTTATAGAGCCCATCCAGTTCCTCTTGAATCAATTGTGAAACAAGACACTGTTTAAAGTATCAGAAGCATATCAGTCTTCCTAACCTTTAACCTTTGAGTTTTCAGTTACTTTGATGATGTGAATGTAACATATATAACACAAATACTGTAAGAATGAGAAGGTCAATATATAGGATGTTTTAGGGTGGCTTAGTGTCTCGTTGGGCTGCATTATCACTTCACCCCTCCAAGGGTGCGGGTTTGAATCCGGACTCTGTGTGGGGATGGCATGTGTTCCCTGAGCTATGTGGCTTCCCTCTGGGTGGTTGGGTATCCTCATGCAGTCGGGCTAATCTGTATCTTTAAGCTGTCCGTTGACTGGTGAGGATGCGTATATGTGTCCACAGGGTTTAGCCCTGCCCTGCTCATTTGGATTTGTTTCTGTGGGTATACAAGAAGTTTACTCCTTTAATGGGAAGCTATATGTCCTGGGTCAGGTGATACAGTGGCTTACTGGATACGTTTACTACATTTAGCAGATGCTTTTACATTTTTCTCAATGCGGGGACAGTCTCCCTGGAGCAAGTTGGGGTTAAGGGTCTTGCTCAGGACCCAATGATGGTAGTGCCAGAGGTGGGACTTGAATCCGCAAGCGTCCTAACCACTAGACCACCAACACCCGTACAGGTAGCCTCACACCTCCAGGGTTGTGGGTTTGAATCTGGCCTCTGGTTTCCATACCTCAATCCTCTGTGAGTCTCCTTCATCCTGAACATGAGATGATCCCTCTGTGGTCAGGGCCTGTCGCTAACGAGGCCTTCAGCTCTTTCTCGGCTTGCAGCTTCTGACAGCGGTGATGAGGGCGGAGCTTCTGGGATGTGTTAGTGTGTGCAGAAACGGTGAGAGTGTGGAACCGCCGGCCCGCCCAGCGGCATATTCTCCCCTCCCGCCGCCCCCTGTCGGCTCCAGTTTCTGCGTGATGAGGGGAGGCTGTAGTGTCGCTGGGTCCTCCTCCTGCCCTGCTCCTCACAGCTCCTCCTCCTGACCGACTCCCTAGCTTTACTCCTCACAGGAACTCTTCCTGACTCACTCCCCAGATCTGCTCCTCATCGTTCCTCCTCCCAACCCTCCACAGAACTGTCTCCCACGGCTCCTTGTTGATCTTCAGCGAGATCCTCTAGGAGCTTATTAAAATCTTCTCTACGAGTTTTTGTAAAATGACTACCTGAAAAATTGTGTTATAGCTTAAAATTTATGTAAGGTCCTTTGGATAAAATATGCCGTATCACATACGCACCAAACACGTACCCCAAATGCCCCCTGAATGTATCTTACATGTACTACTTGTCAGATTCCATGTAATCAGCTATCATATAATACAATGACAACTACTATTACATGTCAGAGCTGCCCTTCTGGAGGTGAACTCCCCCCTCCCTGATGGGAGGATGCGAGGTAGCTTCTGGAAAGCTTTGTGTTAATAACTGTGTTAAGGATCAGAGCGCCTCTTTGAGAGCATGCACACCAACTCTGCAGAAGGGGGGGTGGCGCTATTCCACTCCAGGCACATGTGCTTGGGGGTTGCGTCCCTCCCCAGGTGGGTTTGACCAATCAGACGAGCGGCGTGTGAATGGGGGCGAATGTATGCAGGACAGTGTGCCGATTGTGGGGCCTTTTCAGCCCCGCTTGAATATTCATGTCCAGCAGGTGTCCTGCTCACACAGCTGTGTGGCAGCGAGTTTTATCAGGTACCGAGTCCCTGGGGCTGGGATGACCCCCACCCCTGCCCAGAGCAGCCGAGGGTGATCGGTCTCACATCTGAGTCACGCTGACGCTTCAGAGCCATGCCGCGGGTCAGCATGGACGCTGCCTGCCTGAGATAAACACAACGCCTCCCAAACCTTTTAACAGCGGGGCTTTGTATTTTTCCAGAACATTCCATTAGAATTAATCCAGGCCTGCTGGTCGGCGGGGGCTGGGATTTGAGCCGGTCTTCCCGCTGGAGCAGCACGGGCCGCGTGCACGCGATATGACTGTTATCCGGCGGTGCTGGGGAATCGTGGGAAGGCTTAGTTTCATATCAGCAGTCGTCTCCTTTCAAGCCGCTTGTCCACTGGTAGATGAAATATGTATGGGGTCCCTGTTTGTATACAGAGACGCAGGGGGTGAGTAGGATTCCCGACAAACGATTTATGCTGCCCTCTGCTCTCGTGGAACAGCAGCGGAATGATTTCCGGAAGTGTGGGGGAGGAGTATGAGGGGGACAGGCCTTCGCCGACCTTGCAGGGTCCGAACAAAGCCGGAACACGGAGAAGGACCAAGGCGAGGAATCAGAGCAGGACCTTTACTTTGATCATTCCAGGCTGACAGACTGACTCTCTTCTCCTCTGGACATGGGTGTTGACCTAGTCTCCACCCATCTCCTGCTGCACTCCACAGCTTGGGGCCGGTTTGGATCCCACCTGCTCCATTCTGTTGTTTCACCCACAGAGACACCAGCCTGCTGCATTTGGTCTAAATGCCCAGCAATTGTCAATTGTGGACCTTCATTACTGAAGAACCAGGCCCACAATCTAATATGCCAAAACCACATTCAATGTTACTTGAATATCACAAACCGTAGTTCATTAGAGGATTTGGATGTATAAGTAGTGGCATCCAGAGAAGCCCTTCCTGGCTGCAGAACTTAACACCAAGTCGCTACGCTCTACTAATGAAATGCTGAACTCCATTTGATCCTATTAAACAGGAATAAAACAATAATTAGCACAGCTGGGGACTGTTTTTCTGTTAAAATGTAATATGCGTCTCCCACTTAATTTGCCGGATGAGGCTTTGCGTTTGCAGGGCACTGCAGAGTGAGATATGCGAGAGCTCATTACGACACGCTGCCGTCCTGCTCACCTCTCTTTCCCGATAACGAGGCTACCTTGCTAATTCTGTCCCCAGCCCTAGAGATGGTTTCTTAAGAGAGTTTGTCTTGGGGATAGTCCGCTTTCAGTGCTCTGTGCTTCGTCTTAATGATATCAGGAGCAAATGTAACGTTTCAAATAGTAGTTAATGCTTGCCCAGGGTTGGGGTACTCTCGAGTACCTGTGCCCAGGTTTTGGGTACTCCCGAGTACCAATGTCCAGGTTTGGGGTGCTCTTGATTACCTGTGCCCAGGGTTGGGATACTCTGGAGTACCAGTGCCCAGGTTTTGGGTACTCCCGAGTACCAATGTCCAGGTTTGGGGTGCTCTTGATTACCTGTGCCCAGGGTTGGGATACTTTGGAGTACCAGTGCCCAGGTTTTGGGTACTCTCAATATATATATTTGTTCTTACACACTCTGCCGATGGTGAGCATAAATGCAACGAAATTTCGTTCTGATGTGCACTAACCGGTGTATTTCTGAATGACAATATAAGTGGCTTTTCTATTCTGTTCTAATTCTTTGGAGTACCCGTGCCCAGGTTTTGGGTACTCTCAATTACCCGTGCCCCGGTTTTGGGTACTCTCGAGTACCCATGCCCATGGTTGGGGTACTCTCAAGTACGCGTGTCCAGGTCTGCCTAGGTGAACTCAAATGTCATGTGAACTAAGACATATATTGGCAATATTCACTTGTAATACATTAAACTGTTTGCCATGGGGATATACATCAGTAATTCTGTTTGTCAAGGGGGTTGGCTGATTTCCTGGAAATGACATTCTTCATTAATACACCACTCCCCTAATACGGTTCTCCTTTAGTGTAGCACACCTTCTTGTCTCTTGTGTCTCTGGTGGCCCCGCATCCTCAAAGATGATTAAAGTACAATTTATTAAATTAAAACTACGAATTAGGTTTTCCTGAATTCCTTCAGTAAACATCCTAATGTGAAAGTGTGAAAAAGTGAGTTAATTGTGTGTAAAGTTGGTTGGTGTGACCCCAATAGCACCGATAAGGTTAGTCTGATGGCGGGGGGTGTTCTGAGTTATGTGTGGGACCAGCCCATCTCAGCTACCACTGCTCAGCCGTTCATGTCTTGGCACTGACAGGTTCAGTAGTGGGCTGGATAAGAAGGTTCCTGCTGTCCCTCCCACACTGCTGACCTCCTAAGCCTCCTACAGGGCAGCGGTGAAGGACTCTGAGAGCAAGACACGGCTCCTTGCCACCGTCAGATGTGCGTTTAGCTCCGCCAGGGCCGCTTCTGCACCCGCTGCCGCCGTGACAGCCCCTTCCTGCCCTCTTGCACATTACTCTGTAAACGCGGCAGTCCTGTAGGCCCAGATAATGCCTGTTAATGGTTCCTTTTACAAACGGGTATGTTTTTATTCTGGTCAGTGCGTGAGACAAGGGATGACCACTATTGTCTTAATGAATGGTTTCCCACACCTTTTGCAGTAGGTGTACGTCAGAAGGAGCGGCGGTGTAATTCACATGGTGACGTCCCCTGAGGAGGTCGGAAGCCATGCCATATTTAAGCGTGAATGTTAGCCATGTTGTCTGTGAGAGTGTCTGATAAACTCCACAAACAGAAAGCTCTCCCAGGAAGGAGCTGAAAATGCAGTGTAGTGTGGTAACCAGCCACTTCAGATGTAGAGCTTCGTAGTTGTGATTATCTGTGATACGTGTCCTTTCCATATAACGCGAAGATTATGGTAATGTCGCCTTGAAGTGGCAGGTAACCCATGTGCAAACTGAACTGCTACCTTCAAAAGGCATGGTTTTCTTAGGAAGTTTCCAAGGCTACAGCTAGATGCCTGTTTGGAGGTGTTCCAGTATTTTTTGTCAGTAGTCTTACTATGGGATGGACATACATATTTAAAAAACTAAATGGCTAATGAGTCAGAAGAGGGTAGCTAGCTAGCTGGTTAGCAGAACATGCTGCTTCAGCATCTCCTAAATAAGGCTGTTTATTTAATATGTAGTGTAGTGACTGTTTGTGGCCAACAGGGGGCGCCAAACCTCGGGGCCCTCAAAAATTCCTCTGTATGTGTGGTGAAAGATACACTAGCTTTAATGATATCACTAAAATGTGTCTCATGATCTGATTAGTCCATTACAGTGATGACACCATAATCGAATTTGCTGATGAAGTTTGTGGTAAATTCTGATTTGTTTGGAGGTGCTGCCCCCAGTTTCTATGTATATCACATCCTGGTGTTGACAGAACAGTTCAGGATGCCGGTAGCGTTCAGTGCAGATGTCATTAAAGCTATTAGATTGTATAAACAGCGCACTGGGGAACCTTGATGCGTCAGTATTACAAAATATTCTGCCCGGATGTTTCGCTCAAGAGGGCTTAAAGCAGACTAAAGACGTCGATTCTCCAGAGCGCGTCAACAAGTGCAGCCGAGAACATCTCTGGTAATTATGTGAGTGTCACAGAGTGACGGCGTGGCCCTAATCTGCTGAAACATTCCGGTGGAGTGCTGATTCTGAGGGAATTCCGGCTCCGTCTCCATGATCCGTCTTCATTAATAGCAGATCTGAAGAGGGCCCTATTAATTTTCCACAAGGATGTGATGATGGAGAGGGAGGAATTACACACGCCTGAAAGCAGAGCGCCTGTGTCATCTTGGCAGCACGGGTGACATCTTAATGAGAGTCGCCGATTCGCTGGTGATGTCATGGCCC
>JAODKC010000041.1:223714-241271 GCA_026777985.1 Mormyrops attenuatus | reverse complement strand
AGCTGATTGTGTGACATCTTAATGAGAGTCGCCGATTCGCTGGTGATGTCATGGCCCAGCTGATTGTGTGACATCTTAATGAGAGTCGCCGATTCGCTGGTGATGTCATGGCCCAGCTGATTGTGTGACATCTTCTCGGTACTTGGATTTTTTAGTAGCAAGTTCAGTCGTCATCCACAGAGAGGCTTTTAGATTTAGGGGTTTGTGTGTGACTTTGTGGGATAGGATCCTGTGTCTGTGATCAGAAGGTCACTGGATCAAACTCCGGAGTAGGCAAAGTGATGTCACCGCTGGGCAAGGCTCTTTGCCCTCATTTGCTCCAGGGACACTCTGACCCTGCTCTCTCAATTGTATGCTGCTTTGAATTAAAGTCTCTGTGAAATGTAAAAGATCCACAAATACAAGCTGAGCTTTGTTTATGAGTGTTTAACAATATCCCTCCATCGTTACATCGTTACAGTACCCAGTAACATTACAGTAAGGTTAATGGGTATGCAAAGCTTGTTGCTAGGGAATTTTAATAGTTGCTAGGGAGTGTTAATAGCCGTTTACCAGAATGAGCCTCTTTTCTGAGTGATTCAGTCGTTCTGTCACCTTAACCTTTTTGGTAAAAGTATGCATTTTATTTAGATGATGTTTATCCTGATGTTTAACATCAACTGAAGAATTTTCCAGCTTCTGCTGTGTGATGGGGGTAGGTTTGGTAGGCAGCTCTCTCACCTCCCCCCTCCTGCAGTGTTAGGAGGATCTGGCTAGGCATGTAGCCGGGTAGCAAAATAACATTTTGAATCCCCCTCAAAATTCGCTCCTGGCTACTGGCCCTGATCTAGCCCCTGACATGCGCCCTGCGAAGACCTGGTGTCCTCTGGGGTGATTTCCCCTCCCGTTTGCCCTGTGCAGCCTGGGATAGACTCCTGACCCCCCACTGGGAAAGCGGTTTGGACGTTCGTTTGGTTGGGGGAGAGAGCTCAGCTGATGTGCTGATCTCTCTTCCTCCTGCGCTGAGGAAGGGCTACTGTGTGCTTAAGTGGGTGGAGTTTGAGCTTCAGGGCCCCATATACGCGTCTGATTAGAACGGTCCGGAAAGGCCATGAGATGCTGGCTGACAGCGGGAAGGCCCGGCCGCCGTACATGCAGAGCCGGCGAGCTGGCCAGCCTCGGCCTGCCTGCGCCCATCAGTGCCCCCTGGCGTCCCCTTCCTCTCCGTTCACCATGGGGCAGGCGGGTAATTAGCATGATTAATAGCTGTGGTTATAGTGGCTGCTGAAGCAATTAACAACTTCGAGGCCAAATATTTCCATCTCACTTTCAAAGGGCAAGATGGTGATCATTCAGCAAGCAGCTTGGCTGCCTGGGCGGCCGTCGGCGGGGGGGGGGGCTGAACGGCAGCCAGCCACTGCGTCTCCGAGGAGCTTTTCACAGCTGAGCCGGCTGACGATTAGTCGAGCTGCGGCCCCCGCTCCGGCCCAGGATGGAGCAGCAGGATCCTGGGGACAGGGGAGCTGCTAGTTTGGGGGAGGTTGGAGAGGGGGCCTGGCCTCAGCGGGGGGGGCTTCTTTTCCTGTGGAGAGCATTAAGGAGCATGTACCTCCCAAAAGGAGTCCTTGGCCCCTAAAGCCCCTAAGAAATGCTCCCCTCTTCGGCCTCCACAAGCCTCCAGAGGCACTCAGGAGACACTCTGTCTAATTTACAGTTGTGTTTAATAAACCTGATTAGTGTTAGTTCTGGAAAATGAAGAAAGTAAGGAAAATACAGTATTTTACCCTTTACAAATTAAATGAGTTCTGGGCATTTCTTCAATCAATCCGTCTTAGAATAATTATAGGCGTGTTACTGGCATATTCCTGGTTAAAGTGACATTTTTATCCTTTTATTTGACCATCTATGAAGCTATCCGTAAATTAGTATTTGCCTTGAATGAATAAAGGCCTTGCTTGATTGCCCAAGGACTAACAGTGATTGGAAAATTAGAGGGGGTCCTCGGATATGTGAAAAGTGTTCATTTTAACATGATTTGAATAGTGCTACTCATCCAATCAAATGCTCAATCAGGACGAGTCAATTAAGAGGGAAAAAGGTACACAAGGCAGGTCATGGGGACTAGGATGAAGAGTCCCTGCTCTGGACAAGTCTGGGCAGATTAGGACTGGTCTGGACTGGCCTGAACTGCTCTGGACAGGTTTGGACTGGTCTGCACTGCTCTGGACAGGTCTGGACTGGTCTGAACTGCTCTGGACAGGTTTGGACTGGTCTGCACTGCTCTGGACTGGTCTGCATTGCACTGGACTAGTCTTTCCTTAGACGAGTAAGTTAGACAAACCCAACCTTTTAGTTATGCAGTTGTTGTAACGTTAATACAAAATGTCAGTGTCCCAGTCTCCTGTTTCCATGGAGATATGAAGGATTAAGTAAAAAAGAGAAAGGGATCGCTTGACAGCAAGTTGCATGATGGGTACAGGCCCGCAGTATATGGACAGGACACCCTGCCAGTAAACTAATTTGCTTGTCCTGGTCAGTAGTACTGCTGGGCTATCCTACTTGTCAACAGGGTCGGCCTGTCCTAAAGGTGAGATAGGCGATCGCCTAGGGTGTCAGAGCATCCAGAGCCGGCCCTGTCTGTCAAGCCCCACTAAAATATCTGGCGCATTTTCCCATATGTGTGGCCGTATGTCGGTGATGTAAAAAATGCTCAGTGTGCGATATAGAATATGCGATAAACATTGATGAGCACAAATATTATATTTCAGCAGTCATTTACCATCCCGGGATACATGTGGCCTGACTAATGGGCTGGAATCCCAGAAGAGTTGCTGCAGCTTTCTGCAGGCAGCCGAGCGAGTGGCGTCCTGGGTGACGCATGGCCGCCACCATCTTGTCGGCCTTATTTGTGGGACAGACACCCATGACGACCGAAGCTGACTCACAGGCCCGCAGAGGCCATGTGTCCACGGTCATTACTGTGGAGGCCTAGCGTTTTGTGTTCTGGGTCATGATACCCTGGTCACATGATCGCCCCACCATGTTCTCCTCCCTCTGATGATACACCTGCTGATGTTTCACTAAGCCAGTTCCCTCCCCCTCCTTGGCTGGTTCTGTGGTGGCCTACAGTGGGCAGCTACCTGCTCCAGTCACTGAGGTCACACCTGTGTTGTAGATGGTTAAGGGGAAGATCACTGAAATGCCTTGAGGCTCTGGGCAAACTTTGCTGCTTCCTTGGCTGCTCCTCAGGGTTCTCTGGTGACATCACTGTCGCACGGCCTCATACAGGGACTGACGGCCCTTCCTGCAGCTCTCTGCTACCTTTATTTCGACATTTACACGTCATGGTCGTTTTCGTAGGACAAATAATTTTTTATATCGATTTGAAATGTCATTTTATTATCCTAAGATTAAATGAATATGAAATGTTAATGAAGATATTGCGTGGGAATATATGCATTTGGATGCATGTGGTTTAAAATTGACTGTATTCGCTGAGAACAATGTTGATGATTAAGACAGACCCCAAAATGCAGCCATACAGCAGTAGGTCATGTTATGCAACATAATCGCATCTGTGCTATTTGGGTTTTCAATTTCACACCGGATATAGACACAACTGATATAGACCGTATCTCTCGTTATTTTCTGGTGTCACTATTGCGTATGTCTCAGAATTTGATATTATTTTGAATATGACTTCCTTTGCAAAGTGCAAGCAGAAACGAACAGGGCAGGCTAACATGCTAATTCGCTACTCACTAATAGGCTAACAAGCCCAGCTCACTGATTGGCCCGTCACCCCGAACGTAACATAAACTGACTCAGTATAGGGGAATTGTCTTTCCAATATACTTCTGCAGAATATTTTCTGAAATAAGATGAGACTCAGTGCAGGGACTCAGGTAAATATGCCTCTTAATTTCCTCAACCTGCATTTTTTCCTAAGATAAGACTTTTCCAAAATTGGACTGGCACGATTTATCTGCAATTAAAATGGCTAATTAGACCCTCTGCAGGGAAAAAATACACAAGCCCACAAGACTTCTCTGGCTAATCAGGCTCCTTGGTTCAGTACTCATCTCTTAATTAGCAGCTTGTTAAGTGGAAAAGTGTGTTTTTTTAAAGGAAAAACCAGGACAGGTGTGATCAGGCTTAGGGTTCATACTGAGCAGATACTGGCACAGCAGTCCAGCAGACTGGTCAGCATAGTAAGTGGTTATTGATTCCTCTGCCTTTGACCAGTTTTTTCTTCTTCAAAAAGACTTATTTCAAAAGTGTCCAGAGAGGGATAAAAATTAAAAAGAATTCCCGATAAGGATCCGATGCACCGTACCATTGTGTACCGGTTGCCAATGAGCCATGATCTATTTCACTCTGATTCTGGAAAAATGTTACAATGGCAGAAGTGATCAATTAATAGCTTGTTGTGCTTAATGGTGAGCTTACGGAGTGCTGTAAAGAAACCGTGAACCTTTTGCCTGGCATCTTCCGAGAGGATAACCGCGGCTGATTAAGCGAGTGCTGCGTTACGGCCGTGCATCGGCCAGCTAACAAACCAATAACTTGTCCTCCTTGTTCTTTTTCAGTGGCTCCAAATGCGGCCCAGAGGCTCTCCGCGGGGGCCTTTTGTCGTTTCAAAAGCAGAGCTATTGTTTCCCAGTCTGGACGATCAGTGGGACGTCTTCTCACCTCTGCTGCACATTTAACGATGTGGACTGTGACTAAGGGCCATTTCCGAATGCTGTCCCTGTGTTTGGCTATGTGCCACGCAGGGACCGGTTTGTTGTTCCTAGGGCCCCACTCAAAAATTCACTTTTGTCCCCCCCCGTCTCACCTTGGATATTTTTAAAAAATTAAACGAATAGCTAGAGAGTTAGAACATGGTAGCTAGGGAGCTGGTTAGCATAAATAAGGAATGCATTTATTTTATATTTAGTGTAGTAACTGTTTGTGGCCAACAGGGGGGCCCCAAACCTCAGGGACCCACAAAAATGTGTGGTTTGAGTGATGGTAAACGCTGCCTCTAGGTGTAGGCAGTTAGCTCACGCTATCCTTCGGGGCCCCCAAGTTCACCATTTGAGGGGGGTAAATAGTGCCGCTGGTCTCATCCGCAGATGACAGCAGGCTCTGTGTTTAAGACTAACATGCTCAGAGGCTTGGTGTGGGTGTGCACTGCTGTCTCACTGCTCCGAACAGGAGATGGTGGATGGCGGCCATTTTTAATGGCTTGATTGGTAGGCGATCGCTTCCCCCAGAGCGATTCTCATTACCTGAAAGGTCTGAGGTGTTAATAGACAGAAAGCTGATGGAGATGCTGGGCTTAGCATAGGTGGCATGTTACTGCACAGCTGAGCGTTGGAGGGGAGATGCAGATTGGCAGCTTTCCCTCCGATGGCTTCCGCTTAGCATTCACTTTCCACCACGTCACTGCCTGATGGAATGACTTCTCAGGAATGTGTTATAGCATCGCAATTTCCAGAAATATTAGCATATATTAGCAAATATTAGCATGACTTCACATTAACCGAATACGTTGAAGTGTTTAATGTTAACTGAAGGAAGTACATTAGCACAGATTGTACTTACATTAATACGTGTAATTCTAAAATTCTATATGTTCAGTGGATGCATGTACAATACTAGTCAAGTCTGGCCAAACCAAGCCGCTGACAAAGGAGAGTGATAGTGTCACATCACATGACCTGGTCACCTGACCTAAACACAGTAGAGATGGTTTGACCAGATAGTGAAGGAAGCCAATGAGTTCTCAGTACATGAGAATAGGAACTCCTTTAGTACAGCTGGAAAATCATCCCAGAAGGCCACTTCATGGAACTGGCATAGAGGAGACAGTAGGGGCAGCCAGTCCCTGGGGCAACTGGGGTTAAGGGCCTTGCTCAAAGGCCAAATGGTGGGATCACTCTGCCAACCACGGGATTTGAACCGGCAACCTTCTGAATCCCAACCCACTTTGATTGTAGCCGGGTTGTGTGCTCAGATATAACTTTCTGCACGTCACTGCTGAACTGAGCTGTTTTACACTTGTGTCTTTACTGTCAGCTTTAACAAGTCTGACTATTCTCCTTGGATCTCTCTCTTTTTGTTCATCACACCATTATCTGTGAACTCTAGACACTGCAGTGTGTGTAAATCCGAGGTTGGTGGCTGTTTCTGAGATGCTGGGACCCAAATCAGACCACATCCATGACTAGGATCTGGAGGTCTTCTGGTATTGGAAGGTTAGTCAAAGGTAGTGCATGCGAGCATGTCAAGTGCAGTTTAAGGGCTGTGGAGGGGGCAGAGATGAAGGACACGGCTGTGACATGACGGCTGGGGGGAACTGTAACCTCAGCGGCGCTCTAACCCCAAATCACTCTGGCAAATCAGCTGCTCCTCTCAGCTTCTGCTGTTTGTATAATTCTGTTTTGCTGGAAGGTTCTGTATGAATCTCTATGCCGTTCATCTAGTTGGCCTCTTTGGTAGGTGATCTGCGAGATGTCAGGAGATTTATCAAGAAACTGGAGCCAGAATAGAACTTGTGTGATCAATGGCTTCTCAGGTGGAAACTGTTGTGCTGCCCACCAGCCGTGTTAATGGCCTGTTTGTAGCCGGGTGCCACTCTGAACCTCAGTCTCTCCTAATATCCTTTTTGCAGGCGCGGGGGCGTCTGGCTTTTTTTTAACTGCACCTGCACTGCGGGCCATCTGAGCAGTCAGTGAGTCCTGTCACATGGGCTGAAGTGATGTCAAGGAACTAAAACTTTGTTCGCTGGGCGGCCCACAGCAATGGAACCAAGGAATTATGGGTGGTATAGGGAGAGCAGAGGGAGGGCGGTGCGGATGTAGTGCGTCAAACAACATTTCCTACAGCGCCCCCTGCTGTGCAAGCAAATTGACCTACAGAAAGCTGCAAAAAATGGTCATCAGAGGAGACAGTGAAGCCTTTATGTGTGACCAGAGGCACAAGGCTGAGGACAGCTGGTTGGCTTTAACCACCAAGCTGCCCTGGAGGCACATTGTTTGTGTGTGTGTACGTGGGGATTATATTAATATTACATTGTGGGGACCAAATGTTACCTACAATGTAATAAATACCTGTTTTTTTGATGTTGTGGGGACCATTTTTCAGGTCCCCAAAAAGATCTGTGAATGCAATCAAGTCACCACGAAAGGTGTCGTATTTTGTTTGCTTACTTACGGATAAGGTTAGGGCTGGGTTTGGGTTAAGGTTGTCATGTTGGGATTAGACTTTTCCCCACAGAAATGAATGGAGAGTCCTCACAAAGGTATAGTTATAAATCTGCGTGTGTGTGCATGCATGCGTGTGTGTGTGCTGGGAGCTGACGTGCTGAAATTTTTTTCCTGCAGTTTGCGGAGATGTGGGAATAGAGGGCTATTTGGCATTTAACTGCTATCTTGATCTCTGGTGGGGGGGGGGATATTCTGAGAGCTGTCAGTCTCAGTGTGATGATTTCCAGGTGGGTGTTTTGCATGTTTTCCCGGGGGGGCCTTTTAATTTAAAGATACCTTGAAGTGCAGAAAGGAATGGTGCAGACCAAAGCGGTCAGATCGCTTGACCGCATTTCCTGAAGCAATGAGACCGCAGGGTGTTACCTGGCACGGCTGTCACAAAGCCTTTTGGCCAATGCAGCGTGAACAGCAGCGGTGTTTATTACCACCCAAACCACGCATTTGTGTGGGGCCCCCCGTTGGCCACAAACAAGCGCTACACTAAATAGTAAATAATGTTCCTTATTTAGGAGATGCTGAAGCAGCATGTAGCTAGCTACCATCATCTGACTTTACATGCTAGCCATTTCTTTGGCGTTTGAAACATCTGGAGGGACAAGGGTGGGGGGTAAAGTGACTTTTTGAGTGGGGCCCCATGGACAAGAAACCTGAGCATGAATCACTTCACCCACCCAAAAAATAGCTCGAGTCCAAAATCCTCATTTCTGCAGGAGTCGGCAGCGGATGCATGGCTGGATGGATGGAGCCAAGGGGGCCACGCCCCATGTCCTGGGGGGCCTGCAGAGGCTGCCTGCTGTTTGCCCGAGAGACAGCCTGTAGACCAAGCAGGAGGGATCATAGCTGGAATAATGAACTCCTTTGTGCTCAGGCTTTATCGTTCCTGTGGCTTCTCATTAAACGCCGCGCTGCTCACAATTAATTTGATAATGCGGGGTGGTGAAGCTGCGTATGCAGGCCCACTGGCCTCTCACTGCGCTAATTTAATAACGCCTGGCTTTAATGACACCCACCTGTTTATGCAGCCAAAGCGGCAGCTATGAAGCTATCAGATAGGCTGTCAGTACTCTATATACAGTATCTACGATCTGACTGAGTGGGATCCCAGGAACAGCAAAGCCGGCCCTCAGTGTGGAGAGCAGGCAAAGACATCTTCTTTCAGGTGGTGAGAGCGGACAAAGGGCTAGGAAATAGCTGTATGCTCTTCTGTTTCGTTTTTCCCTTGATGCAATCTGCGGGGCGGAGAGGCGTCCAGGGTGAGCAGAGCATGAGGCAGGGTCCTTGGGCCTCTGTCTCAGCCTGTGTCCACTGTTTCCTGTCAGGGCTGCGAATCCCCACAGAGGCCGGAGGAGTGGAGACATCCGTGGATGACAAAGTCATAGTGGGATCAGGTGGTGCACTTATGCCTTTGATTGGCTTAAGCTTGCAGTCACTCTGGGGATCCACAGGATCAGTATCTCGGAATATGCTTGTTTGACTTGACCTGTTATTTCTGGAAGGTGGGAAGCAGCTAATTTCTGCTCATCCCTCGGTGCTCATTCGCAGCTTTCGCGAGGCTCGAAGTTTCCATCGTCGGTGTGACAAGTCACAGGAAGCCTGCGGGGTGGGGGGTGTTGGTGATATCGTGATGAGTGCTTGTCAGACTGCAATCTGTGTGGAAACCTGCGAGATCGTGCCCCCCACTTGAGTGCCACCTCACCTTGCTGACAGTTGCAGAGAAATGCCCCCTTAACTTTGAGATTGTTAAGAACTTTAGCAGGAGGGCGTGGATCCTGAGGAAGAAAAGCGGTGGGGTGCGGCTCAAAAATCTAAGTAGCTTTGGATAAAGCGTCTGGCGAATATGTAAAATGAGAGGATCTCAGAAGATGGACCAGAGTCCTTGAAGCTGACCCGTGCTGGACACCTCGGGCCAGAGATATCTCGGGCTACCACCAGGACCCTCCTCAAATACAACAAAACAAAAACAGGCCCCCTGGGTGTGCATCACGACTCTCCGTCTGTTCCAACTGCTCGCGGAGCATATGTCCTGAGTGGTGAGCACGCCCGGCAGGGTCATACTGGTGCCAGTAGGGCAGTCTGGAACTCTTGGACCATCAGCAGTCAAGCAGGACATTGGCGGGCTTCAGAATGTCTGCCCTCCTCAGCAGGTCACAGGCAGGTCCTACAGGGCCTACTGACCAACCCCCAGGGCAAACTTCTGTCTGGAGTTCCAGTTCAAGAACACTAGGGCCTCTTTGCATTTGACATCAAATTCCAGGAATCAGTCATTACCAGCTTCTTTTGTCAACCATATCTGGCATGGTTTTGCCTCGATGAGGAACACACTGTTTTTATTTTTAAGACAAAAGAGCAGACCGTGGAGAGACATGAAGATACAGCATATGGCCTCCTCTCCTGACGTCACACACCTGCCTTTTGCTCACCGGGACGTTCTGGCTTCGACGACACAACAGAGAGCGAGTAAAACACCTCCTGCCTCAGTGTGTTACTCATTCCAATAACAGGCTTAGAGTCAAGATTAGATTTGTAGTCCTCGCAAAGGGAGTATTTAAACCTATTACATTTACATAGATTTTATTATATCAGATGCTTTTGTGAGGCGAACGGCACATTAGACACATAGAGCTGTCAAGGAGGTGAGCTTCCAGTGAATGTTTAAGCAGTATAGGAGCAAGAGCTACACAACATCTTCCATGTGAAGCTCCATAACCAGCTTCTTGGGTCATCACAACAACGACGCTGCCCGAGTTGCCCAGTTGGACCCCTCAAAGAAGACATTGACCAAACACATAGTGAGGCACCAATTCGTGGCAAATCGCCGCTGCAGTGCTCCACTTCCCTCTCAGAGTCTTTCCGTGCAGCTGGAGAGGTGCCAGGCGGGGGCGCCAGCATCGTTCCACGATTGGCGGGATCCTCGCCACCTTGGCGGCGATGCTTTAGGGCTCCTCGGGGGGAGATCCGAAAGGACAGGGTGCCGCTGGAGCCTATTGTTCTTATTTGTCCGTAATTAACTGTAATTAACACTGTTATCCGGATTGCTTTGGCCACTGCTAAATGTTTGCAGCTACGTGGATGCAGAGGGAACAGTGGAGCGTTGTTGTTTATTGCTGTTTTTAATTAAACAGAACAGGATTTATAAGGAGCTGAAAGGTTCGTCCTGTCACATGAGTTCTACTGGCCCTTTTTATTATATACACTGTGAATGATACACAGGCCTTCTGTAAATACAGGCCTGTTTTTGGTATTTACTTTGTGAAGGATGCATGGGTAAATGGACTGCGTTTATGTAGCGCTTTTCTACTCCTACAAGTACTCAAAGCACTTTACAATTTATGCCTCACATTCACCCATCCATTCATACACTGCCGGCGGAGGTTGCCATGCAAGGCACCAACCTGCACGCCAAGAGCAATTTCTGGTTCAGTGTCTTGCTCAAGGACACTTCGATGGGGTCAGGAGGAGGGCTCGAACCTGCAACCCTTTGGTTGCTGAACGATAGCACTACCTCCTGCGCCACCATCTTCTAGCATATGTTAGGGGTCCGCTGTAAATACAGGCCTGTTTTTGGTATATACTTTGTGAAGGATGCATGGGCCCTCTGTAAATATAAGCCTGTTTTTTTTAGTCAAAGCAGCATACAGTTTAGAAAGCACATTCAGACAGTCCATAGAGCAACTGGGGACTAAGGGTCTTGCTCAAGGGCCCAACATCATGACATTCAGTTCTCACAGACCCACACACTACATCTTGCTGTTGGCGAACTCCCTACTTTTAAATTCTGAGTTGAATATTCATTTATGGATATTATAAGCATTTACTGCCACGTTCCCTGAAAGCGAGACTCGCTGAAACTCTGAGTCACTATGAAGGCGAAGTCACAGTGAAGGTGGGGGTCATGCCTGGGGCGGAGTCATGATGGAGGCGGAGTTATGATGAAGAAGGCGGGGTCTCCTGGACAGGCTGCAGCTGTACTTTGACATGGCCCTTGGGCCTTTTTCCCACATTTTCCACATTCACACGGCAGAAACATGACACCTCGGCATATGTTAGGGTGTCAACAGCGGCAGCACAAATAGCCCTGACTCCCCGCGTGTGCACCCAGTCTGTCTAACCCGTGATCACAGCGCACTCGCAGTGATGATCCCCTACTAAGCTGCCAAAAGGCAGATGGATGATGGATGAAATATTTATGCCCCCCCCCCATTTGTTTTCAGGACCATAAATAAGGTAAATAAAACACTGCACTATTTGGAGAATAGATTTGCTGTGCTGTTCAACAGCCTGGGACCCACCCCCATAACATCAGGGGGGCGTTGGGGGGTGGCACGCTATCAGGGCCGAGGTCCATCAGGAGAGAAAGCCGTCGTGCACTGTCCTCATCACGGACATGTCACACCTGGGCAGTGCCTCAGCCCTTACATTGCTGTCCCACAAACAGCGGGCTCCCTTAGAGTGACCGGGGGGGGCGTTAGGCCAGGGGGGCTCCGGCTGACACCGTGCTTTTCCTTTTATTGCTGCCACTGTCTCTGAGCGCTGTCCACCCACACTGAGAAGGTTCCACTCCTTCAGTGCCTGGAAATGTTGCCGCTGAGGGTGGGGGGCGGGGGTGCATACCGGTCATGTGATAAATCACAGCATGACGTGAAATATTATTCCCCCCCCACCCCAAAAAGTGGGCCACAGAGGGAGTCCGCGGTGAGCACCAAGTGTGCCCGTTTTTTATGTTTTATTTCCTAATGTCTGGCAGGCCTCCCTGGGGCCCAGAAACAGCGACTGTGACGAGAGTGACCTAAATACCAGCCTGCTGCGTGGACACTGTTCCCCCATCAGAGTTGCCCCGTGTGCCATATCGGCCTCAAAGAGGGCAGCGTTTATTTAAAGGCAGAGTGAGAAACCCAGGGAAAGCGTTTGATTAGCCCCCCTGGAGCAGTTGGCGCTGAAAGACCAGGAGTGTTTATCAATACCAAGAACGCAAAGAACATGCTTTTGTCCCAGGAATCATGAATCATGAGATTGTTCTCGTTGGCAAGGATGCAACTGATGCATCCTTTATACTTGGGGCTGGGCAGGTACGACATCTGGGGATTCTCACTGTCTGACATACTACTGAACATGAGTACTGGAACTGTACTTCGCCAGTGGAAGATGACGTCAAAGGGGTAGGCGAAAACACAACAACAGTCAAGTATGCATATTGATAAACACCCCAGATATCAGGTATGTTGGCAGCACCGACTGCTGAGAGAACAAGACACTTTTTCTGGGTTTACTTCCCACAGAAATGAACCCAGTGTGCGATTTTAGCGGAATCAGAGAGGAAAGATGGGCATCGTACAAAGCCAGAATTAAAAGGCTCGACTGAGTCGGGGTGGCATTGTGGGAGCTGTTTGGGAGACGGTATAAACAGGCTTTTAATTAATATCTGATAGCAGCGCAGTGCTGCCATCACAGGCAGGATATAATTATGCTGAGAATAATGGCCGTGTTGCACTGGGACACAAAAGAAGAGGTCTGGAGAGCCTGTCTGAGGCTGAGGGGGGCGCCAGCGAGTGTTATATAACATGCACTACTGCCGTCTTTGCGACCAGCACACAGCACACGCTCTATCTGTGTTTGCTGAGTATAACCGTGGCAAATATCTAAGATGGTTCTTATGAATGGTTTGGCAAGCTGCAAGCAGTAAACAAACAACACATGTCCTCACAAGTCTGGCTTCCTGCTTGCTGCATAGCCATATATTTCGCCCCTTCAAGGGAAGTGCAGCGTGCTGCTATCCTGTCATGGTTGTCCCTGGACTCGCCTCCTGGGGATTCTGGGGTGGACTTCTGATCCCCCAGCATTGGAAGGATGGATGGATGGATGGATAGATAGATAGATAGATAGATAGATGAATGGATGGATGCTTTAACTTCAGGAATCGTTTGCAGTTTGCCTCACAGATCACAGAGCAGACACTGAATTGTAAATGCTCCCTGTTTTTGTTGTTGTAAATGTAGCCATACAGAATGTTGCTGTTTTGTGCCGGTCGCTTTGTATTGTATTATTTAATCAGACTGGTGAACTCTCCGTGGCACTGATTTGCATTGTCTTAAAAATATGATACAGTGCAAGATGCGACGTGAGAGAAAATAGCAGGTCCCGCCTGGCCGTCTCCGGAATGTTCCGCTCCTGGCCATCTGGACATGGCGGCTGGTGGCGCGTTCGGAGACGGTGAAGATGAGAGGAGCTGAAGGCGTGCAGTACGTGGACGTTTTCCGGAAGAATCTCACGGGACTCTTCTGCTGTGTCTTTGTATGAGAATGCAATTAAAACCACATCAAGAGCAGAGTCACGTAAAGAGGAAGAGATTTATAAAAAAGAAGGCCTAAAATAACCAGGAAAATGCTATGGAAGAAAATGCTTCCTCACACAGAACTAAATATCAATGCTCTTTGTTATTGTACAATTAAGTAAATAGCTCAACAATATAATGTAATGTAATTTACTCAGAATGTAATGTTGTACCTTAAAATAGGCTTTGTGGGTTAGAACTGTGCACCTAGGTCCCGGGTTCGGCAGAATGATCAAATCCCTGTTGGGCCCTTATGCGAGTCCCTTAACCCCAAATAAATGCTCCAGGGGGCCCTGGATAAATGGCCGTCCCTGTACTTAGACCCCAGACTTCACTCACCCACTGGTGTGTGTGTGTCTCATGGGAGAGCAATGGAATGTGTGAAAACTAAAGAATGCCGGTGTGCTTGGTATCATCATCAAAACAGTGTGCTGGAAACTACCAGATTGGTTGAGCATATTTTATAGCAATCCACTTTACGTTATTCCCCATTAACGCATGAGTGGTGTGTGCCTCAGTGGGCTGGACGTTGTACCTGTGATCAGAAGGTGGTCAGTTCAAATCCCAGGGTCAGCAGAATGAATACACCACTTGACAGGAGACCCTTAATCCCCTGTTGTTCCAGGGACTCTCTTAACCTGCTTTCTCAAAAAAATGTGTGTCGCTTTGCAGAATAGCCTTTGCTAAAATGACAAAACCATCCTTGACGTATGTAGATTCATAGTGTAATCCCTACTCACAATGAGGTAACAGGCCCTCACAGCCTTGGCTTTATTCACAGCCAGCAGCCAGCAGCTCATTGTTTCTGTAGGACTCAAGCGGGTCTCAGACTGCCGTTGGCTCACCGGTCTCTCTTCGTCTCCCAAAAGCCCCTCCTCCTGTTTTCCCACTGTTGCCTGATGTAATAGCCTAGGATCCTCTGACTTGTTACTCAGTACTCTGCCTGCCACTACGTTAACTTAAAAGCGAGAGAAACATACATCTCCGGTGCAGCTTGAGAATATATGCCTCTTTTAACTTTAAAAAAGCTTTCTTCGATCTCCTTTTCAGCTCTGCAATGAATACACCTCATTCATTATAGATTAGCTGTTAGGTAATGGGGATCTGACTATGTCTGTTACCATGATCTTCACCCTGCGTCCCTCGAAGAGGCTGAGGGTGTTAACAGCATGCAGGGATGAGATTTGATTGGGACTTGGAACTCCTGGATATCAGATGTCAGGGCCAATAGATCCAGCCTCCATCTTCATCTACAGCACAGACAGGAAAATTGTGAATAGGGCGTTCCACAACTTAGCTCTTCTTACTACTGTGTCGAATCCCCACACAAGCCACCTTGAGTGAATTTCCACACTTTTTTTTAAGTATTTGAGGGTTTTTTTTATTTGGGTGTTTCTATTAATGGTTTTTCAGTTCGCATCTTCAAAATCAAAAATCTAGGTCAGTAGAGACTGCTACTGTAGCATCTTTAATGGATATTCTGTCTGATGATTTTCTTAGAGGGATCCATTGTAAGCTCAGGAATACTAGCATCTAACGTAAATATATATGGTCGGCCCTCTGTGTCCAGGGATAAAGTGCCGTGAAGGCATACCCTGCTGAAGGGTTTCTATAATTGTATTTCCATATGTACTACCATTGTTGCGTTTGTACTGAACATGTACAAACTTTTCTTTCTTCTCATTATTCCTTAAATAATACAGAAAACCAATTCCTTATGTAGCATTTACTTTGTATTAGGTATTATGAGTAATCTAGAGATGATTTAGAGTCTATGGGAGGATGTGCGTAGGTTATATGCAAATACTATGCCATTTTATATAAAGGACTTGATTTTGGTATCCACATGGGGCCCTGTAACCAAGTCCCCCCCAAATAACATAAGGGACTGTATATGCTTGTAATGAAACACAGTCATAAAAATTTGAATGATGCAGGATTAAGTTGCTGATTTGCAGAGCCCTGCATTCTCCCACACGCCAAGGTTTAAAGATGTTCACTAGAGCAGGCAGGGTTCTGTGGAGCAAAGGGGACAGAGCAGAGCTACAGAAAGGTCTTCAGCACCAACGAACCCCCACACTGGCTTTAATTTTATGTATTTCAGCAGATGCTTTTATCCAAAGTGATGGCCAATTGAGAAAGCAGGGTCAGCATGCGGGGGTTACACCGCCAACCTTGGGGTTTGAACCAGCAACCTTCTGGTCACAGTAACCTAGCCCGCTGAGCCGCACACCAGATTTCATGGCACTGATTGGTTGTTTGGAGAATTGCAAATGAGTGCTGCCATGCCAGCTGAAAATAAGCTACCCATTAACCCCCGATGATGGCGATTTATGACCGCAGTGTAGCCGGAAACAAGCCCCTGAAAATGGCTGCTGATGTTCAGCCCTGGGACTTGCTGTGCACTGGGACCAATACCTGTACTTACTGAAATGAAGCCCATGCTTCTGAGGTCAGGGGAGACTGGGCCAGAGTGTCACTGAGCCCTGACGGCGTTACCCATTGCCTGTGGCCCACAGTTTGGTGAGATCTTAGCCCCCGTCTGCTGCGGGATGCACTGGTCGCCGGATCCACTCTGAGGGTAATATCGGGAAACCGCTTTGCACGGCTGAGCTTAACACGCTGGAAATTGTTGGGATACCGAGCCAACGTTCTCTCATGGTAGCAGTCGAGTGAGGAATGACGGTTTTCCCGTGATACCAGACAGCTGTCTCCATGTTTGTGTCGCACATTAACGTCGTTGTAATATCCCTGGCATCTCACCGCATCCACTCTGAAATCTATTACCGGCACAGTGAGGAATAGCAGTGATCACATCTTTGTGGTGGCGGAGGGGGGTCACTGACGCATCTCCCAACAACGCCCCCCCCCCCCAGATATAGATAAATTAAGTGTGAATTATTTTCAGGTGGACAGAGGTGAGTAATTTCTCTCTGGGGGAGATGGCGGGTTTCTGTCACTTACTCGACGCAGGCTATGAATGTCTGATGTGTTTCGGGGGAAAATCATGCAGCATTTCGGCCAAACTCAGCACCTCGTTCCTCCCCGGTACATCATAGACAGGGCAACCCTTTGCAAGCTCAGGTAGGCGGCCCCAAAACTGCCCCCTAACCCACCCCCCAGAAGCTGCTGTCACAACCTCCCCATCTGAAAACAAACATCTGACAGAAGCGTCATTTTACATGCCTCTTAATTGAACACCGAGGCGTTCGGCTAGTAGCAGCCATGGAGAGCCATGGGGGAGGGGTGCAGCTCTGCTCCTAAAAATACCCATAATTCTGGGATTCAGAATCCCTACAGGATGTCTGCGACCCCATTGTCGTGCTTTGCACGTGAAGCCTGTGCTTGTTTTTACTTGTGAGGGAATTGTCAGAAGACACAGTGATTTCCTCGCCTATTCTGTGAGGCACTGAGCTGTAATTGCCATCTTTGGTGCTTTATTGGCTTTGTAATAAGAGATTAAACATGGGGGTAGATAAAGGGGTGCTGCATAGATCACGCTCTAACAAGTAGATCATCCTCCAACAAGCAGGCACTGATAATGATTTAGTTATTTATTAGCATTGGAGAAATCATAATCATCTGTTGGATGGATTCCATTACATGGAATTTGTTAAAGCTAACAGACGTGTCTTTTCAGTACAATGATAACCATATCGTTATTTATTACACTGATTTTTAGACTTTAAATGCACCAGTCACACAGACGGGCAACAACCATAAATACCGTAAATGCTGCTCCCACGGAAAAGTTTCTTAGGTGAGCATGAGAGAGGCAGAGGCACTACTCTAGCGCTCCTCTGTGCTGCCTCTCACTGAGGGTGTATTTTAGGAAGACGCCCTGTGTGTGCCGGCTCGTGTGTGACCCTGAGCGACAGGAAGCAGCAGGCTGTGACTTTACATGACAGCACAGTGGGGGAGAGGGACAGGAGGGGAGGGGGTGACAGGACAGTGGGGGGTGGGAGGGGACAAGGAAACAGGACATTGGGGAAGGGGA
>JAODKC010000041.1:201648-223614 GCA_026777985.1 Mormyrops attenuatus | reverse complement strand
TGGTCTCCTCAGTTCCCAATTGTGTTCTTAAAAGAAGAGGTGATGCAACACAATGGTAAACATGCCCCTGTGCCAACTTTTTTGAAAAATGATGCTGGCATCAAATTCAAATTGAGCATATATTTCTCATAAAACAATAAAAGTACTCAGTTTCATCAGTTCATGTGTTGTTTTTGTTCTATTTTCAACTTACTATCTGTTTATAAGATTTGTAAATCATTACATTCTGTTTTTATTTACATTTTACACAGCATCCCACGTTTTGGGAAACGGAGTTGTACAAACAATACTGCACTTAATTCAGACCGCAAGAAGAAACCATGAATATTAAAATAGGGCACTTACTGCCCTATTTTTATAAATGTGACACAATTAAAAATGAGCAATAACACAAGTCTGCAAACAAAGCTTTATTCCATTAACATAACTGTGAAATCACTGGTCACATTAAATTCATATTTCCATGTCTCCATACTGAATGAAGCATGTTTGCCTTGACTTGATGCCTACCACATACTGCTAGGCTATATAAGAGAAGACCTGTAGACTGATGGGTAAGAAATGTGTGTATTACTTTGGTTAAATAAACTGGGGCATTAATACCTATTCCAGGTTTGCAGTTAGATGGCAGCAGATTTCAATTAAATCTCTCATTGCTTGGGAAATCATTCACTAGCATTTTCAAGCTTTATGGCAGTTTTGTACCAACCCAAAGATCCTTAAAAAATCAAATATCAGCCTTACAATTCTTAATAAACGTGCATCTCTCTTCCTACTGTTGCATGTGCTCGTAACGTAAAGGAAGTCCACTGTAATTGTTTTGTGTAAAAAATAATGACCTTTAAAAATGTAATTTTTCGTGCTCTCCTCTTATACACCCCTACTAATAATCATGTGTTGATGTAGACCTGTGTGTTAATGATTTAGAAACTTAGCAGATGAACTGACAGAAACACACGATAGGCCTTCAGTGTGTTCGGCCAGCAACACATTTGTTCCTATAGCTATATTTTGATTCATTTTAAGATAATTTATAAGCTCCTGGTTAATAATGCTTAAGGGAGAAAGAACAAAATGGGAACACATGTGCCATGGTTTGCAAACATTTCATTTTTTTTGGAGAACCATTTCATATCCATATCCATCTTGTCAGTTAGCGTGACAAGTTGAGCGCAATGGAAATATGATGTATTGGTGATTTATTAAAAAAAAAATCTAACCTTAATGAGTAAAAGATATGCACATTGTTCTATCATTTGTGATTTCAGAATTGAAACACTTTACAGCGTTAATCTTTCACAAAATTACACCTCAAAATACTGACCAAAACATCTGAAAAATCATCGCAGCTATAGGATCTTGGAAATATTGTGGGGTCTGGGATGGATCAGCCAAGGTGAGGATGGTACGCTGTTTCTAAAACCAGTGCATGATTGGTGCTGGAGATTGCTGGATCTCAGCTCTGGAACTTCTGGCTCCGAGTAATGAAGCCCGATTTGTGAACGGATTGCTTATTTGAACCAGTTCATTTTTGTGAATCGATCCAACCGATTTTAAAATCTAAAAGTATTAGACTTTTTGTATGCATAGATCCATGTTTTCTTAATTGTTTGAAAAATTAACGTATAAAAACACACCGTTTTTTGTAAAAATTAATTGCAACATTAAAAACGCAGAAAAACGCATGCAATGAATAAAAAATTAATAAATAAAATTCATTGTGCTTTTTGGCTTCCCTAGCGTGAACTCGCAGGATCCGTGCCACCTTAAATAGGGGATGATGTTCCGACAGAATCCTGTAGAGGGCACTGTGTAGGCTAAATCGAAGGCTCAAAAAGTGTTTTAAGCATTTCATTTTACTAAGAAAATGCTAATAATCCAAATGTTTTTGGTCACACGGCCACTGGCTCTGAAATTAAACTGTGAAATAAAATAAAAATAATCAAATTCAGAATCTGAGTTGTATGCTATGTTTGATTTCTCTTATATTATAATTATTATTATTTGAAGATATTTCAATGCATTTTTTTAATTAATGCCCTCTGAAATTGTTGCTCTTTCACTAAGACCTACTGCACAAACAGTGCATTAAAGGCTTCTTATTTGCAATTTCCCTACGGGGGATCGTGCTGGCAGTGACACATGCTGTGCAGTTTATAATAAAGACATTTTGAAAATGCTAAATAATGCACGAACAAAACGTTTAAGCTGTAGCACTTATTTTTATCTCATATGTGAATTTCACAAATCTCCGTATAATTAAAATGATGAAATTACACAGGCTTAATGTGATTTTTTATTGTAACATGGCAGCGGGGTATAGTGAGGAAGTGGACACATTGATTTGAATAAGCAGCCGGGATTCTAATAGGAATTTGAAGGTCTTTTTCATCTGGCACTGGACAAGTACTAAATGCATATTTAAATGCCTTTATCAGCGATATTGTAAGTGGCCTCAAACCTCCAGAGATGCGCAGGGATGTGGTTAGAAATTCTGGCCCCCTGACAAAATGTCACCTTGTCACATATAATTTTGCATATTACATTTCAAATTCAAGTTCAAGTGGCTTTTTATTGTCATTTCAACCATATACAGTGATACAGTACATAGTGAAACGAGACAGCATTCCTCCAGGACCATGGTGCTACATATAACACTACATCGACACACTACTACATAAAGTGCAAGTGTGCAAAAGGTGCAAAAACAGTGCAGACATGAGACAATGCAGACACAAGACTAAATAGAAGAGATGATAGTAAGACATGTCTTAAGCGTACGACAGCCTAAGTGTAAAGTGCAACAGTGCAATAGGTTGTGCAAAAAAGTTATTGCCGTCACCATCTCTCCTCCTCACCCTCCTCTCCTTCTCTTTTCCCAGGTTGCCCTTCGCTTGCTTTGGGAGGACATGCCTGCACCTCTGCAGGACTTGTCTGATTGACAGTGAACCGCTCCTGCGTCAGCGAAGGGGGAGATATTTAAAAGCCCGCAGCAGGGGCGAGTGGAGCACTCAGAAGCCGCTTACCCAGCGTCCCCCCGTCACGCTTCCTGATGCCCCTGGAGACGGCAGGTGACGCTGCGGGCTGCTCCTCATCCCGGGCTGTTTGGTAACTGCTCAGCGAGGAAAAAAGCTGAAGGCGGAGCTTAATCTGCTCTTATCTGGCGCAGCTCTGGGGAAGGACAGGAGGGTGGCCTTTGAGGGAGCTTGGATTGAAGCACTTTGAGGTTTATCCCCAGAACAGGTAACTGTTTGGGCTTTTAATTTGAAGAGATTTTGGGTTAAAGTTTGGTCTGGCACTATGGCGCCATCCGCAGGCTGCTGGAGGGATGGCATTGGCCAGGTCTTGGCGCTGGTCCTGATCTACTGGTTGCTGGCCACGCTGGAGGCCAAGCCCAGGGCACCGGGTCACACGTACCTGAACTCCATCCGCATCGACGGAGACATCTCACTGGGAGGGCTGTTTCCCGTTCACGCCCGCGGGAATGACGGTAAGGCCTGTGGGGAGCTCAAGAAGGAAAAAGGCATCCACAGGTTGGAGGCCATGCTGTTTGCGCTGGACCATATCAACAATGACCCCGAGCTGCTGCCCAACATCACGCTGGGCGCCCGCATCCTAGATACGTGCTCGCGGGACACGCACGCACTCGAGCAGTCGCTCACCTTCGTGCAGGCGCTCATTGAGAAGGACGGCACCGACGTCAAGTGTCTGGGCGGCGGCCCGCCCATCATCACTAAACCTGAACGTGTGGTCGGCGTCATCGGCGCCTCCGCCAGCTCCGTCTCCATCATGGTGGCCAACATCCTGCGGCTCTTCAAGGTAATGACTCTTTCTTATCGATGAGCGGCACTCCTGATTGACGGTTCCTCTCGATCAGCTGGTTACGTTGCTCTGAGTGTCTGATCGGCCTCCACTCCTCTCCTCCTCTCAATGACACCCCGATCTGAAGAGAAGGGCAGGGGCCCTTTGGAGCCCCCCCCCAAGTAGTGATAGTTTGTGGTCAGCAGGGGGCCCCCAAGCCCTTGGGACCCAATGTAAATGTGTTGTTTGATTGATGCTGAGCATTGCTGCCGGTGCAGGGGCCCTTTAGAAGTGTACGTGACGAAGTCTCAGCTCAGCTCAGTGTCTTTGAAAAGGCTTCCTAATAGGATATTAGATTTATTTAATGCTCTGCATCGCTTTGACACCAAACTCATAAAAATGGAAATATGTTTCTTTTTATTCTCTGCCGTCCCATTTTTTTTAGTCTGAATAAGAGTCTCTTCAGGTCTTCCAGGAGAACATAAGCATCAAATTGTGTGAGCGACTCTCATTATTTTGAAATCGTGCACCTGAGAAAAGTAACCCTAAACTAAACTGCGGACATACCAGCCTCAGCAGCAGGCGGCAGCCTTGTTTTTGTGGGTCCCCACTTAAAAAGTCACTTTGGGGCCCCCTGCCTCTCCTAGAGTAGTGACTGTTTGTACCAAAAGAGAGCCCCAAACAAAGGCATGATAAGGGTGGTGGTAGACACCACCGCTGCGAACTTCCCCAGGTGGCGCCGTTGCACCTGCCTTCTCATTGGCGGGGGCTCGCAGACCGCTCCCTGTGTGCTGTGGTTCAAACTTTTGTCAGATAAGCAGTCCGCTGTTGGCTGCGCATGACCCCACAACCCTCCGGTGACAGAGCGTCAGGGGCATTGCTCTGCTGTCAGACTGGCTGTGGTGTTTATCTGAGCGGCTGCATGAGATCTGTCACCTTCCATCTATTCCAGAATCCAGGAAAGCCCGGAAAATAGCGTGTCAGCCGTCGGATGTAATGATATTTAATTGGCCATAAATCCTTGACTGCTTCTGTCTGCTGTGCTTGACCCTGCCAGGGGAGTCATCAAGAAATATAAGAAGTAATGGCACTATCTGTTCTTTGTTTTTTTTGTTGCATGTTTTGCCTCATTTACCTTAAATAACGGCCAGCAGACAGTAACGACTCACTAGATTGTGGTGATACATGTTTTTTTCCCCACGTTTTGCTGTTTATGTGTTTACATGCTTTCACATGGTCTCTACAGGCTCCCTTCATGTTTACATTCTCAGTATTTACCGATGCTCCGCTGTGCTCCATGGTCAATTTAAACACGGTCATCCGCCTTGAACGGTGCTCCGCGGTACCTTCTGGAAAGCCGGTACATCGATCACAGGCGAGATAAAACAGAGGATTATGTGGCGTCTGATGTAATCCTGCGGTCAGGCCGTGGGGGTCGCCCTCTCGTGGAAGCATCACAGCTGAGCTTAGTGAGGCTGTTGTGAGAAGATAAAACTCTTCTAAGCCCTGAGCAAACAACCTTTAAATATACAAGCAGACAGTGCGACAGACATCATAAACGCTACGGGACTGTGATGAAGATCAGCAGAGCTGCCCATATCCCAAGATGCACTTCCCCATAGGCCGTCCCAGTCGATTTGATGATGATTTTCATATTGGCATGAATTGTGTTTTTTTGTTTAGCTGATTTCCCATATTTAACAAAACTAACAGGGAGGTGAAACAGAGATTTTAGGAAAGACTCTAATCCATTTACTTGACGCAGTTGGTGTACCGGACAAGACATTTGGATTATCCCAACCAGTTAAAAGCTCAGCAATAAGTCTGGCTTTTGGGACAACTAAAAAGGAAGATAGCAGACTGCTGCTGAAAGATATATAATTGCACATCCTTAGTAAATCTGTTGAAGCTTTGTGACCGGGGCTTGTAAAGGATTTACTGTTGGTTTGGGGGTAACTTTTAGCTTGGCAGAAGAAAGGGAGGGATTTCAGATTGGGGACAGACTTGGAGGCAGGACGGGGCTAAGTTTAATGTCAGCTCATCAGCAATGAAGAGAATCAAGACCAATTTAGCTCAAATTGCAAAGCGGGGGCTTTGGGAGCAGTGGGCTCCGGCCAGCATATTGGATGCCATGGTAACCTTGCCTAGATGCCTGATGACCAGTAAGTGAGCTCGACATGACTACAGGGGATGAGACTGAGAGTTTTTCCTTCAGTTTTACTGAAGACCCACCATGTTTGAGTTGGCGGGTGTCTGTTTGAGGGCCTTACAGAAGCCTACAGAAGCTGGTTCACTTTAAAGGCTGGTGGTCGCTGCTGCATGAGGGCCACATCCGATCCAAGCTGACGCCCACAGTCTGAGCCCACTATCACTATGCCGGCTCAGCCACTCGAAGGCGACCCGACGATCCGAGCTGCTTACCAGCGGCGCTCCCTGGCTGAATTACGTTAGCGTGATACTGTTTCCGGGGTGGGCTCGAGCCCTCCTGCCCGTATTCTTGCTCGCTGTACCAGTTCTCCAGCTTTGTGGGTCTGAGCAGAAACATCTCTCCTGGCATGGTTGAGGAAAATCACCCATTTCAGGTGGGGAACCTGTCTTTCTTGTCACGGTAGGGGTGTGTGGCCTGTCTTCCATAAACATCCAGGTATAAAAATCCACAAAGCGTCAACAGGACGAGAAGTGTTTAAGACGCATTTGTTGGAACCATCTGGTAAACAAGTGTGTAGCAATACGTTTCACATGTCATTAATCCTGGGGATGCTCTTATTCACAGTGATTTGCGGAATTGGTGTGGAATAATGTTAGTTTACCGCTGGAGGAGCACCAGGGGCATTAGTGACCTGCTTAGGGCAGACTGAAGGGGGCTGTAGGAGAAGGAGGTTCAGCCAGGCCCCTGGGTCTCCCCCTGCAGGAGCAGCATCCCCTGGCAGCTCTCTTGCTCCTCCCTCTTTACCATCCGGCATGCTGTCCTCCTCGGCCTATTTCTCGTCTCCCCAGCATTCCCCTGGAGCTCAGAGGCGCACATCGCCTTCCTGGGTTGAGACGACTCAGACATACAAACATCTTTTGTAGAACTGACGGAATCATGGCCCCAAGATCATCTGGCATCTTTTCACGCAAGCTGATTTCTACATTTTCTTTATGCCATAAATCCACATTTGCTGCCTTACATCATGATCGAAACTGACAGAGGGTGAGGTATTTGGGGACTGTGGAAACAGTTGCTATGACAGGAAGGGGTGGTGTGGCCTGGGCCATCTCCAGGGCAATGATTAGTTGACCTGGTCTAGTTGTGCTGACTCCATCTACCTGTTCCTCTTCCTAATTTCTGAGCCTAAAAATGGGTGTTCGCCTTCTTTAGTTCTAGTAACCCTAACAATTTTCTTCATACTCTGTTTAGTACCATAGTATTCTATTGCAATATTGTAATACTGCAAGGTAATACTCAAGTTACTATTGTAACAGCACTTTTAAATACTGCAGAGCAGTGTTTCTCAACCCAGTCTTCAGGGACGCCCAGACAGTCCATATTTTTGCTCCCTCCCAGCTCCCAGAACGCCTGTCCTTGGAATTCAGCAATCTTGATTGGCTGGGGGCTGGGAGGGAGCAAAAATGTGGACTGTCTGGGGTTCCCTGAGGACTGGGTTAAGAAACCCTACTGTAGAGTAATGCTCTATTTACTGCTCTAACACATTCTTCAAATACTGCAATACCACAATGTAATACTCAGTTTACTATTGTACTGCTGTTCTCTCTATTACTGTCTCTATTACTATAATACAATAGTAGCTGTAATATTGCAATGCAATAATTGATTTACTGTTGTACTACACCTTTTCAATATTGCATAGTGCTCTATTTACTACTGTGGTGTTCTGTTGGCATATTGCAGTCCTGCGTAGTAATGGCTGTGGTCTGTATGTTCACTGCGATCATCCAGGGTCAGAGTGTTACTCATAATGAGCAGCATATCTGTCCTCTTCCTGGGTGTCTTACCCTTTTCACATCCAGGTGCTCAGGTGAGCTGCTGTGGAAAGTTCTCAGCATGTGTGTGTTTATGCTTTCCCAGCTGTTGACAAAACTCCCCAGAGAGCGGTTGCTACAAAAGCATCCCCGAGACATTTCCCCTCCAAGCCCCTGGGGGCGCCCTCTGAGTTTCATGCCCTTGCCGAAAGCGGGTCTTTGCTGCAGGGATTTTCCACATGCAGGCAGAGCTGTTTCTTTTGTGTTCGGAACTAATAATCACAACACTAATGCTTTTTTCCCACACAGTTCATTTATTTCCTTGTTTCTGAAAACAAAGCGATGAGTCAGAGGATCTCCATCTTTGTACTTTCTCATACAATTTTAGCTGAGTCTTTCTTGGCAGAATATTAATAAAACATTCTGGTCTAATCTGTGGCACAAGCAAGAGGATTTCTGCGGAGGGGGTGCCTCATCAGGCCTTGTTTTTGGCGGTGAAGGGCAGTAATTACGATCTTGCCGTACACAGCTACTCACAGAGGACTACATGCACTGTCCAATCAGTCTGCTTTCATGTAAAAGCCCTTTTTTGTCATCTTTCTATGTGTCTATGAGTTTTTTTTTCCTGGGAGAAATTTCTGCAGGCTACTCACCTTGCCACACTTTCATAATTCAGGTGTTACACCGCTCACTTTGACGCATATAGTAAATATTATATGTATCATTTTGTGAGAAGTACATTCAATACTAAGTCACCGATCTATGCTGGGTTGCTGTTGAAGTATTTTCTTAGAGTATAAAGAGAATGATAAACATCTGTCTATGTGCGAGGTCAACATATTACATCTGAGATCATCAGGTAAGGTCTGACATAAGATGAACTTTATTGATCCACGGGGAAAATTCTAGAAAAAAAGAAGTCCAATCCATCAGGGAATCGAACGAACCTTGGTCTTCAACATGACAGGTGTGGATATTAACAGTTTACTGAAAAGGACAAGGTAAACTGTTTACAGGTAAGGTCTGTTTCATTTTGGAATCAGTGAAAATGGGATGAAGTGGAGAAATCAACAGAATTTAATGATTTTTATTAATCAAAAATAAGGCAACCAGGTACCTACAGACCTCTGACTGCCTCTCACACTCTTCAAGCAGCAGTCTGGGAGATGCTTCCAGCATCGTCGGCCTCCGTGACCAGCAGAGCAGCGAGCAGAATGACGTCCTCCATGAGGCGTCATCCCATCACAGATTTGTTGTCATGTTTTCTTAACCACATCCGGCAGAGATTCAATGATAAACAAAACTGAAAGCGACTGCTTCCTTTGCTAACCCCGCCATGCGTTCTCGGTGTCATTAATGACGCGGTATACCCTGACAATGAAAGCGATACGTGGGCCCCTTTGCTGAACATTTCTCCTGAAGCAGGTCTTGTCGAGAACATCATGGAGTAAATCAATGAGGGGGTTTTAATGAGGGCTCCTCTGTCGCATCAATCGAGGCCCCGCAGGAGCTGCACGAGAGAACAGAGAAAAATGCGACACTGCAGCCGCTGGTGATGCAGAAGCTCTGTGTTTTTCACTAATTAGCTTCTCTGCACACCTTACAACCAGGCTGGAAAGTAAGACCCCCAGATCCGTAAGCCATCCTGGGCTGGGCTGGGCGGGAAGCACAACAATGTCTGCCTCCGGATGACATTCGTGTTTCCATGGTGATTTATCACCCAGCTCTGTGAGCACAGGTTACTCATTAATGAATTCCCTCTGGCCTTCTTTGGATTAACTGCTTCTTTAAGGTTTTCCTGGCTTCGGCTGGGTGGATGGGAACAGTTCGCTGGAGGGCTGGAGGACTTCTCCGAGATTTATGGCGTTCCGGGGTTTTGCACGACTGCTCTTTTTTTTGTAGGGTAGCACAGTGGCTTGGCGGTAACTCGCTGTATCGCACCTCCTGGGTTGCCCTCACCCTGCGTCCAAGGAGTTTCTGTCTTCCGATAGATTCAGGTGTTTGTCTTTGCATTTCTTAAGCATCCCTCGTCTTGTGGAAATGCAGTAATAAAGTCCGGCAGTCCTGGTTCTCTGTGCTGCCTCTAACGACTCCATGACCTTTCGTAATGGCTTGTGGGAAATATGGCAGTCCTGTGAATCTATCGTCTTTTAGTTATTTAAAGATTTAAAGGCAATAAAAGCTTGTCCTAGTGGGTATATGGAGGGCTTGATTGCAAACTGCCTGAACTACATTTCTGTCCTGTCCTCTTTCCCTGGGGTGTGTGGGATAGTGAAATTACCTATAGGAACAACGCCGAGTCGCATCTGCATTGATTGAACTTGTTGTCAAGCAACGGCTGAATAGAGATAGGTGCTTCCACGTGGGATCCGCTTACTTTTGCAGGTCCTCCTCCTTCTCCGTGGTGAAAATGCCACACGCTCTTACTAGCACTGAAGATGCTGTATGTGGAAGTCTAGTGTAGCACATAGCTAATCCTGTTGGGGCTCCTCTGCTATTCTCCCCATGTCAAAAGGCTAGGCTAATGCTAATGATAATGCTTGGTGAATGTTGCGTGACTTGGAGTGGGTAAGTAGGGGTGTGTGTACGTCCGTACCGTTGCCACCCACAGCTGCGTGCTTGGCTGAGTAAGCGGGGGCGAGTGGGAAAGTGTCCCTCTGGCACAGACACTGGTCATCCGTGCCACTATAACTGCTGAATCAGATGGGAGCTGGCAGTTAAGGCGCCCCAGGCTGTTCCTGTGACTGCGGCCATGTTTGTAAAACCACTTTTCTCCTTGTTCCACCTTAAGGAGGACATGTGGTACCTAAATGCAGGAATAGAAGCTGCTGGTGCTTTCAGACGAGGCATACCTTGGCTCTGTAATGTCCCTCTCCCACTGACATGGGGAATCTTACTGCTTAGTCTCCCCCGGTGGGTTAGGCCTCTGAGGGTGATCCATGGTTCCACCTGAGCCTACTTCCTCCACACGCTTCGCTGGAGAGAAGGCAGCAGTAAGCCATGAGGCAACACCAGCCCTGAAGTTCGGGTTCATGCTGAAGACTGTCGCAGGACCCCACACATGCTTTTGGGGGGTATCGAGTTGTTGGAGGGAGCTTGAGGGCCCCTTTCACTGCAGGGTTCATCCTCTCCAGGGGCTGGTTTGTTGTTTCTGCGACCCCTCCTAAGTGTAATGACTACTTGTGGCCAACAGGGGGCACAATCATTGAGGGCCACAAATAAATGCATGGTTAAAGAGGAGGTAAACATGCTTCAGATCCCAGGGTCCCCCCCTCCAAAAGGAAGCACACGCATTATAATGGAAATGTTGCGGAGGGGTCAGTGGGATCGCCCTGACACAAATCCAATTAATGTAGTGGTTAGCCCAGTCTTCGTGAGGCCATTTCTGCAGATATTTATCTCTTTCTGTCAAAGAGCTGTTAGTGCCCCTGCTGACATTCTTAGATGCGGAAGGGGGGGATAAAAGATTAAAAGATTAAAGCCACAATTCACTTCCTCTCTCTCTAAGAAACTGCAGAAAATTCAGTGCTGGCATCTCAAGTCAATGAGCACTGAAGATTACAGAGATCAGCTTTAAATTACCTCTGATTTTTCTCCTTTGTCTAAGTTATATTTATGACAGTATAATCACTTATTTAAAATGTGTTTATTGTAAATGAACATCTTTTAATTTGTACCACAGATTTAATAATATATATGGAAGTAAGTTGTGGTGTGTAAACAGAACAGATTCCAGCAAAAATCATCCAGGGAAATGTCATAGTTGTCCGCACCTGCCCTGGTCAGAGGTGACATTGGCTCCTAAAATATAGCAACGAGTTCTGACATTAACAAATGCCAAAACAAAGTAAAAATCAATGAGAAGTTAGGGACAGGGGAAAATAAACCCCAGGCACTCATCCGTCTCCCCGGCTGCTCTGCCTGCCTCTTCAGTGAGGCCAGAATTTACAGCAGTGTGTTGAACTCTGGGGAAAACAGAGGAATCAGCCTGATTGGTAGCTCAGCTGACAGGCTCATTCTGATTGCTTTGACAGTCCTCATGCTGTTCTTTTGAGTCAGTATCACTGGGTTTGGTTTTTTCTCTTGGAGAAAGGTAGAGAGCAGAGAGAAATATGCCCCCACTTTCACGTGGGTCATCTGTCAGGAGGTCCCCATACTCACCTGGAGTTCTAGGGCCAAATCGATCAACAATTAAAAGGTGACTCACAGAAACATTCCTGATTTCATAACCATAGGTTTGGGAAAACCTCCAATTATTTCTCATCCACTTTCATTTCCGGCCTTTGGTGAGGAAGTTTGGTTCGCCGTGACTCATTTTGCAGGGAACGAAGAAATCCCCACATAAACGTAAAATAACAGCCCTAGGGGTCTAATCAGAATGTTTTATCTACATGGCGGGGACAGACTAGCTGTAATCTTCAGCTCCTACCCTTGGTTTGAAGGCAAATGACGCACCAAAACATGTGGAAAAAACACTTCAGAGACATTTGGAATGATCTCGGCAATTTGTAAATGTCAGTAGAGGGCTGGCTTGTTGTTTGCTGCCTGGAGTAAATGTCCCTGCAGTTTGGACTGGCTGTTTCTCTCTGAGTGGATTTTCCTTCTTGGTTCTACCCCTTTGACGTGTGCTGAAAGAAGCCTTGCAGTGAGCGTCCCCCAGATGTGCACAACTGTCACTGCAAGCTCCGTCAGCTTATTTATTTGATTTGCTGTCTCCGTCCGTCACACTGGCTCAGATTTAGCCTGGCACATCTGGATAACGCCAAGGCAAGCTTAGTGGCTATGCCCACGGTGAAACCAGGCAGAAAAGTGTCAATTATGTGGCCCTGGGAGCCATATTGCTGACTGATGCACTAGGTGGCTGAAATGGACAGGAACTCTTCACCATGTCCTGACTGCTCGTATTTTCAGAGTTATGGTCCACCTGATCTGCACTGTTTCATGGCTGATGCAGTTCACATTCTGAGAAAGGATTTTATATTTATATATAAGTATAAAATATACTGTAGAAACCTGGCGAAACAGTGTACAACGGAGCATTAAATGTTTCGATGGATTAAATGAGTTTTAAAAGTATTGTTATTGTCTTTGTGAAATGTGTTACTTTTCATTGAATTACGGAGGGTCCAGAATGTTACTCGATGACCCAGTGGTTAGCATGGTCTTTTGCACCGCTGGGATTTGGGTTCAAATCCCACCTATGCTCTTTGCATGGAGTTTGTGCACTCTCCCGGTGCTGTGTGGGGGTTTTTAGTGTGCCGGTTTCCTTTTGCAGTCCAAAGACTGATTGGTCTGTTTAGTGTGTTTAAATTGCTCACAGAGCATTAGTACGTGTATCCCCTACTATGGCCTGGCAGCCCTGGGTCCTGCACTGCCTGGGATAGGCTCCAGACCCCCACAACCCTGTTCACGGTAAGTGGTTGGAAGATGGATGAAATCATTAATGGTTCAGTATTTGTTTGAGGGGGAAATTAAACAGGTTTACGGGAGTGTTCCCCATGAGGTCCCCAGCCGGACTTTTGGACCAAAACGTACATTTAATGATGAATTTGCTTGTATTACCATCTCTCATACAAGAAAACCCAAATCCATGGTTATGCAGCTGTTTGTGCATTGTGCCCATACTTAGACTCTCATGATCTGTGCTGTGTTTTGGCATTTGTTACCGTCAGAATTTATTGTTATACGTTAGCAGCCAATGTCACCATGAGAATAAATGCTGTGGCTTGTATTGGGGAGTTAAAGATGCACATTCACAAAACACATTTTCATTTGACAGTGAAATGAGCTGGCAAACAACTCAGGTTGGGTACCGGGACAGCCATCTTTTACCTCAATGAACCATTTAGGATCATTCCAGGGAGGACTCATCCCTGAACAAGACCAGACATCACATTCACTAGCTTTTCATTTGAGAACGGTCTGTGCTTTTCCCAAACCTATCAGAGTCATGGATTCCTGTAGCCGTGGCGATGACACCTACTCACAAAAGGCATGACTCGCCCACATCCCATTATCTTGGCCAGTCGATTAGAGTCAAAGCCAGGCTGCAAAGTCAAGGATGCTGGAGGAGTTAACTAGCTCTGCTCACTCTGCGGTCGACCCCGGGACGAACATGGCCGCGCAGACCAAACGCACATAAAAGAGAGCTTTCAGACGTCGGGATCGATCGCGGTCCAGGATATGGGTCACGAGTCGATATCAAACTCACACCGCTCTGGCCGTCGGTGAGCGAGGTGGGGGTGTAATGGAGAAGGTGAAAACTCGGCATGTCTGCAATGAAGTCATTCCTGGCTCCTTACACCCGCCTACCCAGCCCCTCGTGAAGTCGCCGCTCGGCCATTGTCTAGCATTTATTATGAAGATTTAACCAGCGTTGCAAGCAAAACTGAAAACAAAACTGCAGGAACCTTCCAAGTTGTTTCTAAAGCGCTTGGATAGAGTTTATACTCAGAGTTCCTTGCTATTTAAACATTACAGACTGTCCTTCTTCATATCAGCATCAGCTGGGTGACAAACATTAAACTTCTATGCTACTAGAGTATTAAAGCACTGTAAGCCTCCTGACATTTCCCCCCAGTCAGGAGAGTCAGATGCTGGGTTAGAACTGGTCTGCTCTCATTGGGCTCACTTTCTGAAACTGTCTAATTGGAAAACTGGATCTACTGGATGGAGTTGGACCAAACAGTGGATCTCTCTGAACATTGAAGATCCATTGAAGCTCTTCTTGTTCAGGAAAATGAGGCTGTGAACCTCAGAAGTGTCTTTGGATCTGAACAATGCAAGAGAAGCTTAATTTCCATGTGGGACGTGTAGGGAGAAGGTGTCATTAGCCTACAGGTGAGTGTGGTTTAAAAGCCTTGAGAGACACTGTGAGACTTATGTATGACCTATTATATGTATGCCTGTTAATCTACCAGTGATGTACAGGTGAGGATCACTTGGAATCAGAGAACCTGGGGTTAAGGGCCTTGCTCAAGGGCTCAGTGATGATGTGCTTACTCTGAAGGGATTCAAACCTAAAAGATTCTGAACACAGATCCTTACCCCATTGAGCTACAATCTACCCTGCAATAAAAAGTTAATGAATGATATATAGTATATGTTAGTAATAATACAAGTGTACATAAAATGACATTTTTAGATTTCTTTGTATTGCCCATAACACAGGGAAAACCACAAACTGTACAGTGAAATTTGAGGGTTTTGTCTTTGCATAGAATGAAGCCTTTTGCTGACCCCTTTTCAGAGAAGACTGTAGCACCTAGTAGCTGTTAAAATTGAATTTCACACACTGACAGTGTGCTTCATTCGCTTTTTGAACTTCAAAGATCTTCACAAGTTCAGCTGGCTGGTTATTTAAGGACTGAGAAGTCAGCAGTCTGTGAGTGAACAATGAGGGAACTTTGAAAAGGTGGGGAGGGGGGTGGCGTGTGCATGTGTGACTAGTGAGGGGATGGCCCCATTTGTCAGTTTGGTTTTAAAACCCTCTGTTTAATTAAGAAGGAAAGAGATGAGTAGTGCACCCATACTTTCTGGTCTCTTGGCATTGTCTGCTGCCCCTGTTTTTCCCTGCACTTCCTCTTTAAGCTAGTTTAGCTATCCCCATACATCCTCTTTAAGCTAGTTTAGCTATCCCCATACATCCTCTTTAAGCTAGTTTGGATCTTTCCAACTAGTTTAGCCATCACCACAATTAATGTATAACCTAGTCTAGCCATTCCCACAGTTTATGTTTATGCTAGTTTAGATATCCGTTCACTACTTGCTTAAGCTAGTTTAGCTATCCCCACACTACCTGTTAAGGCTAGTTTAACTATCCCCACACTACATGTTAATGCTACTTTAGCTATCCCCACACTACCTGTTAAGGCTAGTTTAACTACCCCCACACTACATGTTAATGCTACTTTAGCTATCCCCACACTACCTGTTAATGCTAGTTTAGCTAATCCCATACCTCATGTCTATGCTATTTTAGCTGAATGGATGGTACAATATTCAAGTGCTGTTAGCTTCAAATTCCAGTTTTGATGGTAGGGAACATGGCGTAGCACCACTGATGAGCTAAAACTCTTCATTTGTAGTCAGTGGAACTAATGTAACAGGCAATCAGTTCTTCATACTGACGCATCACAAATGGATTAAAAGTGACATTGACTACTCACAAGCTAGCTACAAATCCTCCATTGCCAACTTTGTTCAGAGGGCTGGAGTGAGATTTTCAATTCGAGACAAGTCTGCACGCACATTTTCGTGTATGTAACAGTTTCATTACCTAGTAAATAGTCTGTAGGGTTTCCAAACTACCCCAATGCTTTGGATGTAGCTACTTTTAGATTTAAAATGGAATAATATAGATTTGCCATAAGATTTTTTGTGTCAGCAACAGAATCTGAAAGTGTGAGTGTCACACCAGATGTGTGAGGGTTGGCAACCCTGTATATAGCTAATGTTGACTGATCAGTAGGTAAGCTACAGCTACAGCTACAATGAGCAAATTAGCTAAATTTTTCAAATACATTCAAGATTTAAAGCTGATATAAAGCAGAGTACAATGCACTAAGTACTATGAAAGTCTTCCATGCATGTTCACCTTGCAACAGTACAGTAAAATAGATAGATAGATAGATAGACAGACAGAAAGACAGACAGATAGATAGATTGATAGATAAATAAACAAATATGTAAGCAAATAAATTATGATACAGTGGTACCTCAGTACTCAAACTCATTAGAACTCGAATTTCTTAAAAGTCGAACCAACCAGTTCGAAAAAAATGACCTAGAAGTCGATCTGAATCTCAGAAGTCGAACCGTGAACGCTGACCTAAGATAACTTGTACGCGCGGGGAAATGATTCACGCTGCATGTCTCTCAGCGGAAACAAAGGGTAGCAAATGTTGCAACCTAAAAGTTTGGTATTTACAAACAAATATACGAATACAGAGTAAGAATAAAAATAAACAATGGACTGCGTGGCATAGTCTAGTGTTGGGGCATGGCTGCGGGTAGTGTTGGGGTACATTCTTTATCGTTTTGGAAGCCATTAAGAAAAAAATGTTACGCACGTCGTACAGTGTTGGCGCAGTGTTTGCGAAAAATTAAGACTGCTAATTTTTTTATATTTTATATTTTTATATTATTGGTAGCCTTGGCTCCAAAAAAGGTAACACCAAAAGTGATGAGGCGCAAGACTGTGCGAAGCAAAGTCGAGTTAAAAAAGAAATTATTGAAAAATTATTTTTTAACTTTACACATTGTTTGGATACATTTATTTTCTTACTTTACAAATTACTGTTTTGATAAATGTGCTTAGATGTGTTTAGTATATGCTCTTCTTGTTTTGTCCTGTTCATTTTGTGTTCAAATGCTTAAAAAAAAACATATTCAGGTGTAATTTTTTGGGGCTGGAAACCAATTAATTGGTTTTCCATTATTTCTTATGGGGAAAATTTGATCAGAACTCAAACTTTTTAGGATTTGAACCCTGAGGTACAACTGTAATGGCACACCAAAAGAGCAACCTTCTGGCACAAGCTTTAGATGTGGTTAGATTAGATGTGGTTAGATTAGGACAGATTAGATGTGGTCAGATTAGTTGTGGTTAGATTAGGACAGATTAGATGTGGTTAGATTAGATGTGGTTAGATTAGGGCAGGTGAGGAGGACTTGGAAGTGCTTTAGTCATTCAGCTTAATGCATGATGTGACTATCGTGGTTTTCACTCTAAAATCAGGCCATGGATAACAATTCAGTTCAGGGATTCTCTGACTCCCCTGAGATACATGTCATCTCCTCTGTCTCCCATGCACTATTACAAAATGTAACTGAGCACAAAGTAGATTTTTCCCTTCCCAGAAACACTTGAGCTGAAGTATTGCTGTCAGAAGCGTAGTCAGAAAAGTATTCCAAAGACCACTGAACTCAAGCTTCCTTTCATTAGAGGAGATTCTTTTTGTGATGTGAAGGGCATGCAAATACTCCCCCCCCCCGCCATTTTTTATGTTTTAGAGTTAAAATCTCAAGGTCAGCAATCTCAAAGCGGTATATTTTACCACACCCCAGCCCACCTCCACCCTGTGAATCTGTGGAGCAGATTTATCTGCATCAGATGTTGGGTAACTGACCTCCTTGAAGGAAGAAAGGGCAGGACAATGTAGACCTGCTATGCCTGTGTCTGGTCTGTCCCTGATGGGTATTAATTATCTGCAGAAAAGCCCATTATCAAGCACTTTATTGTTCCGGTAGCTCACAGGAACACTGCTGATTGGATGTCTTTTGTGGTAGGTGCACATTACAAAAGGATACTAATGGTATTTTGGGAGTAGATTTGTGTAATTCCATTTTAATAGTTGCTGGTGTGGATCAGGTACCTTGCAGTCCTAAAATGAAAATCAAGAATAGTGAACAGTTTGGAAGTTTGAAAGGAGGGTTGTGGGTTAACAGTGACAAACTGGACCCTACAGGTCACCTTGACAGTGAGAAATTCTTCAGTTTGAGCATCCCACCCCACCCCTGGGGATTTGAAGGGGACCCTTCAGACCACCTTGACAGTGGCACAATGTTTGACCATCCTATTGTCATGAACTTTAAGGGGACTCTACTGGCCATCCTGACAGCGAAACATTGCTGATTTTGACCCCCACATCTTCTGGGATTTGTTTGGCTCCCTTCAGGCCACATAGACAGAATTCAAATATTTTTCCAAAAGATCAACAGCTGGGAGTTAAGGAGTCTGTAATTTTCTGGTATTCAGGTACACTGATGGTCTTATTATGCGTGGTTTTGTTTTTGGTAATATATGTGTACATGTTTATGAGTCTTATGGCCCTGATCAAAGCAATCAGTTGGAATGTGGATGGATGAAATGATTAAATGAAATGGTAAATCTTTTATTTGCAAGTACACTGGAATTTGTCTATTCACCTAGGACATCTTCCTCTCCATAGCTCCACAGTACAGCATCTGCCAACATGCAGCAGTCCTGGATCTGGGGGTTATGGGTCTTGCGTAAAGGTGCATGGACATGTGGCTATTCTGCCAAGGCTGGGGCTTGAACCGGCACTCTTCCAATCAGCTGGCAGAGAGATTTAACACACTCAGCCTCTCACCCCTCATTGGATGAATGGGTGGATGGATGTTTATATATACTTTGTGAGTAGCTTTGTTCTGGCTGGAATGAATGAATAAAAACGAAGCAAACTTTGACGACTACAAGATTTCAGAAACCATAGAACTGAGAGATGTAAAATCCTAAACACATCTGCCGGAAGGCATGAAACAATAACAACAAAGTATGGTCTCTGCCGATGGATGTCTCCTCTAGAGGGTGCTAATAATACTTCTTAAGCACACAGATCAACAGCAAAAACCTAGGAGCTCTGTGGTCTGCTGACGTTACTCATTATCGCATCACAGACAGGGACGTGCCGTTGCGGGGTGGTCCCCACTGTCCTCGGCCTGAGCCGTCCAGGCACAGCTCGGTCAGACTTGGTGGCAGGTGACACTTCTGTCCCGGGCACACTAGCGCCATCTGTGACCAATTCACCACATTAATGCTGGAAGCGGCAAAGATATGTCAGGGGGCCGGAACTGCAGAAGCATGCATTTAATGACCAGGTAACTGGAGCATCAGACCGCAGAGTATCACCACACGGGGGCGTTAGATGTCACATCTCGAGGAAATGAGAAGAAAGAGCGGACGTGTGCAAATGGCGGCGGCTGAGTGCTGAAGGTCACGCCGTCGTGTTGAGTTGCCTAACCTTTGTGACTGAGTGTCAGCGTTGGTGCGGCACCTAACTGGGGCCTGAAGAGTCCCTGAGTGATGGGGTGAGGGCCTGCAGGGGGCGCTCAGTCACGCACACTGACATGCATCTTCATGGGATGAATGGCTCTGCGTTACTGCTCAAGAGCCTCTGCTCACATCTCTATATGACACCCCCTGTACTAACCTCTCTTTCCCTCACTTCAATAATATAATGACAGAAGATGGTCTCTGTGCACCAGCTTTAATGGAGAGAGGATGCCCACTCTTATTTGCATGATTGTGATATATAGGCCGTAGTTTTAATGGTCTGCTCTGCTTCAAAATTTTAACAATTAAATTAAAATGAAAAACTACTAAGTTACATCCAAGCGCAGCAGTATGGACTTCATGAATCAGCCGAAGGTTTAATGTGGTGACCTGATGTTACTGGCAAACACTGACACTGCTGACCCTGTCATTACAAGAAGCTGATTGTCTTGTAATAGAGGGACTTTACAGGCACAGCAAAGGTTCCCTTCTTGTTAACAGTGTCATCGTCGCAGTGATCATTTGACTCAGAGAAGCATGGTGGTATGGTGATGACACACTTGGGTGACCAGTCTAAACCCGCTATGGTGACGGTACTGCTTTGGTGACCAGTCTAAACCGAGTATGGTGACAGCTCTGCTTGAGTGACCAGTCTAAACCCGGTATGGTGATGGCACTGCTTTGGTGACCAGTCTAAACCGGGTATGGTGACGGCACTGCTTGAGTGACCAGTCTAAACCCGGTATGGTGATGCCACTGCTTGAGTGACTTGTCCAAACCCAGTATGGTGACAGTACTGCTTGAGTGACTAGTCTATACCCAGTATGGTGACGGCACTGCTTGAGTGACCAGTCTAAACCCAGTATGGTGACGGCACTGCTTGAGTGACCAGTCTAAACCCGGTATGATGACGCCACTGCTTGAGTGACTTGTCCAAACCCAGTATGGTGACAGCACTGCTTGAGTGACCAGTCTATACCCAGTATGGTGACGGCACTGCTTGAGTGACCAGTCTAAACCCAGTATGGTGACGGCACTGGTGACCAGTTTGATGGCACTGCTTCGGTGACCAATCTAAGCCTCCCTCTCAAAGAACAGCTTCCCTAATAATGCACAGGTAGACACAGCCAACGAGATACATAGTTAATTACTCAGATTAGAGGTAAATGACTGAAGTAATTAAGATGGATTAGCGGATCTAAGCACATGTCTGTGAATGCAAGGTGCAGGGTACAGTGTTAGCAGTAAGGATGGGGTGTTTCTGTACCAGTGCTAAGTTTATGATAGTGTGTATCCACAATGCAGTCTTGCTGAGCTCTCTGTTACATGAGCACCCCATTCAGGTTACGGTAATATAGTGTTAAAATGCGCAGGTCATGTGACACGCAGTTTTGGGGCAAATAGTACAAACAGGGAAGGTCGCATGAAAAATGCATGAGGTATCCGATATGCACAGATCAATGATTAAAAATGGATCTGGGATATACTGACCAAGGTAGCCTGTTTAGTCCCAGTATAAACTGACCTTTTTCATAAATTCATCTGCATGCAAAAAATGTGTCTTGCTTTTTATCAGCCAGTGAAATGGAAGGAAATGTGTTTTGGTGTTTGAGAAAATACTTTTGTCATTTAGGGAATAGAATGCATGTACAGTAGGATTACTAAAGGATGTGCTAGGCAGGGGTGGGGTCAGCGCTGACCAGGATGGATTGTGAGTTGGCCTGCCAGATGCAGTGTGCATATCTAATCCTAACCCTAACCCTAACCCTAACCCTGACCCTAAACCTGATCTCAGCTGCAAGGAAGTACACTTATGCACTTGATTACTGCATTGATGGTTTCTGCATTGTACATTGGTATAATTAAACTCACTACAATGGTTAGTAAGGTAAGGAGCATGCACTGATTGCAGTGTGTTGCCGCACCCACCACCTGACAAACCACCTCAGGGATGAGAACCTGAGTGCAGCCGAGTGGCGGGTGATACCTCAGCACCACACTAGTCCGAAAGGAAGAGTCTTGAGTTTTTTACGGTGGCTGGAGTGACAATCCATGGCTAGTAAAAGGTAATAAAATTAGCGTGAGTTTTTTGTCCTTGAACAAAGAGGCTGGTTCATGCACTTTAAGTTGAACTGCAAAAGCACACGGCTGAATTTGAACGTGCAGTTTGCAGGGGCTGCTTCGTTGTTTCTGGGGCCCAAAGTCACTTTGGGGCCCCCTGACCCTGACCAGAAGCTTCAAAACTAAATAAATAACTAGTGAGTAGAGTCAGAAGATGGTAGCTAACGAGCTGGTTAGCAGAACATGCTGCTTCAGGAGCTACTAAATAAGGAATGTGTTTGTTTAGTATATTTAGTGTAGTGACTTTTTGGGGGGGGGGCAGCATAATGGTGCAGTGGCTAGCG
>JAODKC010000041.1:184082-201548 GCA_026777985.1 Mormyrops attenuatus | reverse complement strand
GCCCCCAAAATTTATGTCAGGTAGTGGCAGGTGGTTCTATCTTAGTTTTTAAAAAGCAAGCACACAACTGCACGCCCCCCCCCCCCCCCCATTTTTTAGATGCATTCCACAGTCCATGGAATCAGCAACATAAACCAGGACCCAGGAAGGCTACGGAAGCCTGGACGATCAAACTTTCTCTCCCCATATATTCGTACAGCTCCATAAACATTTGGTGACTAATAACCCTCTTTCGGATTGTGGCCAAATCGCGCCGAAATGTGACTCACGCCTGTAAAGCAATTTGATGCCGATTAAATCTAATGGAGTCGATGCAGATGATTCAAGTTCCAGGATCCAGAGAGCGGAGGAACAGAGGAACCGGGCCGCGGAGCAGGGTGGCCAGGGCCGGGTGGGCTGCAGTCTGGATCTAATTTGACGGCTGACCCCTCTGCCCTCTCTCCATCCGCTCTGCGGGAAACCAGAGACAGGCATGAAAAACCTGTGGGAGGCGTGGATGTGACAGGCTTCCTGCGTGGCATCGCCCAGCTGCCCGCACTGGCCTCGCTATCGTGCTCCAAAGGCCGGAGAACGGTGACCTGGCCTCCAGATCCCCAGCAGGCATCCGGGGAAGCGCATCTGTGGGTCAGAGTTTAGGGTACCAAAAGTTACCGCCACCAGCGTTTTCCTGCCACTTTACTGTTGCTTTGACTGGACTAAAGAGCGTCAGGCTAGCAGAAGAAAGGGAAAGGGACGGAGGGCCTCCTTGTTTTCCATTCTTAGCCTTTGTGTCACATGACATTTTGTGTCACATGACGTTTTGTGTCACATGACATTTTGTAACTGTGCTGATTGGCTTGTCTTTGTTGACCCCAGTTGAATGGGTGCAGCGTCCCCTAGTACCACCATCCTATATAACAACCACATTAGGGCAGAAATTGTCTTTGTCCTGTGTACAAGGCATTGATTTAATCAAGTGGACTTGCCGTATATCACTTACCCAGAATGCTCCACCCTTCAGGATGCTCGATCGCTTCGGTTTTGTGTGATTTATTTTTTTTTGTTTTGTTTGTGCGGCTCGCCAGCGCAGCTGTTCTCCAGCGAGCACAGGGCGGGGAGGCTGCTCGCCTTGAGTCTGTTCCAGGGATGACATCGACGGTGGAGTCACGGCCACCGTCAGAGACTTCTCCCAGCTTCAGAAAACCTCACGCCCACTTCCACATCTTAGAAGGAAAGCCAGCCCCCCCCCCCCTTGCCTCCCCTGCTCTGATGCTGCTCTCCGTCTCGTTAAGTTCTGATGTTGTCACGGGGCCGGGGCGAGATGTTTGGCAGGGCGAGATGTTCAAATTTGTCAAGACCGTGGGGACAAAGTGTTTTTTCCTTGTCTTTCGGCTATTTGGCCCAGGTTCTAAAATTCATCCTGATGATATCACGCCCCCCCCCCCCAACAAAAAAGGGAGCCTCTGCCGTTTTTTTTTTTTTTTTTTTAAATCGTTCATTTTCACAGATGTAAATAAGCAAAGTGATCTGCCTGCCTGTTCTTTTAACGTCCTGGAAAGCAGAGCAAACAGGCTGATTTGATTTTTTATAATTAGCCAGAGTGCAATAATTCACTTCTCCCACACCCCCGGAGCTATCGTGGTCTCCAACTTCCATTTTGTGTGTTTTCGGGAAATTATTGAAAGGAAGTGAGATTCACGAGGATGGCGCATATTTTAAATTTATGTAACTTGGACACCTCCAGCGTTCCGAAATGATTACTCGGCGTAGAGAGGGAAAAAAAAAGCAGGAAAAATAAAATCTCATCTGGTAGTTATTATGTATGATTGTCTACTCTTCAGCATTTACACAACATGACAGCCTGTATGCATTTGCACCATATTTCAAAGTTATGGTTTATAAACATCTGGTGAGCCTCTCTAGTGCATTCTTGAGAAATCGTATCCTTCTCCATACATTGCCTTTTGTTTATTTTGGGCTGGGGGAGTTCAGAAATGGGGGGGGCTGGCTGTTATTTTATGATTGAATAGACAGGACCGGGACATTAATGAAGCGAGTGAAAAAAGCAGAACGCCTGTAGCTGCTTCAGAGGATTGATTTATTGGTCGGTCTACAGTCCTGTTACGAATAACATGCTTTGACTCCGTGCTACGGACCAGGTCGGCACAAGGGGTTCGGAACATCTCAGAGGTCGCCGAGGCAACCACACCCATGATGACGTTGAAGGTTATAGTGAGGCAGTCAGCTACAGGACTGCCATTGTCTATTGTACCCACTGGGTACCAGCAGGACTAGACGCTGTATGTCACCCAAGGTGATGTCAGTCATCCTACGTTGCCTGAAGTTGGTCCTACAGTAAGTCCAGCACGGTACATAGACTACACCACAAGGCTCTCTCGTAAACATGACTAGATGATACATGAACTCTTGGCACAACTTGGGAAAATCATAAAACTCCTCATTTTTTCATAACAGAGGACACCAACGACCCATTGTGCAATTTCCGCCGATCAAAAGAAGGACCTAATTTTTGGCTCCAGCCCAGAGTAACTGAAGATGATAGTGGAGCGGCTTTGTAACACACCCCCAGGTGATTCGGCTTTCCCTGCTGCAAAACTGATTTATTTCGGCAAAAACTGATCAGGTGTGACCTTGGGGAGGGAAAACCAGTACTAGAAGAACAGTGAACATTCATCTCAAAGTATAACAAGGCATCAGTTTTCCACTTCATGGGTTCAACAGCAGGGAGCCAAAATCTGAAGATACCAGTGATCTTAACGGCGAATGCTTAAGGAAATCTGGTCAAATCTGTTACTTGAGTTTCCAAGAAGTTTTTACACGTAATGTTGTTTAAAATGCAATTATGTTTTTCCTTTGTAATAGTTGGCTTTTCAGTTTATGTTTAGTCTAAGTTTTATGTGTTGTGAATTTAGTAGCTCTTAACAAATAAAGGCAATTAACAACTATAAGCGTGCCCTATAAAGAGTGATGAGTGTTAGCATCGTCCTTCATAACGGACTGCCAAGAGCGTGAAATCCCAAACAGATTTTCATTTTTTACCGTACTCATGGGACTGTCTCAAAAGGTGAATGTACTGTTGTGATACTTTGCCCAGAAGTATGAATCAAATTAAAGCAACTAGTCTTACCACAAAAAATACCCCCCATAAATATATTTTCAGCTGTACCATCAGAAAGATCCCCTGTAACATTTTCACAACCCATTCTGAATTCTGCGGCTTCCTTCAAACTCCAGTTTTCACGCAAACACCCAGCTTGAATACAATACAATGGCAGCAGTCTCTCTGTTAGACTCGAAGGCAGGCCCAATATTGGAATAGAGAGAGATGCTGGTTGCTTGTTCGGTGCTCTTCATTGCTAATGTGTTAACCAGGGGAACTTAAACGCAAAGGTTTACCTATGCTGAAGCCCAGGCACCTCAGAGCTCTCATGGAAAAGAGTAAGGGAGTTTCTGTCAGCTCAAACAGCCTATGGGCCTCTGACCATGTTATGGTGCCTTTGGTTTTAGCTAAAAGACACAGATTACCAGAGAAGTGTTTGGCGTTAGCTAAATAACAGCGATAACCGGTGAAGCATTTGGCGTTAGCTAAATAACACCGATAATTGGAGAAGCGTTTGCCGTTAGGTAAATAACACTGATTACCAGAGAAGCATTTAGCGTTAGCTAAATAACACCGATAGCTGGAGAAGCATTTGGCGTTAGCTAAATTACACTGATTACCAGAGCAGTGTTTGGCGTTAGCTAAATAGCACCGATAATCGGAGAAGCGTTTGCCATTAGCTAAATAACACCGATAACTGGAGAAGCGTTTCGTGTTAGCTAAATTACACTGATTACCAGAGAAGTGTCAGGTGTTAGCTAAATAACACCGATAACTGGAGAAGCGTTTGGCGTTACCTAAATAACACCGATAAGCAGAGAAGCATTTACCTAAATAACACATATAATTGGATAAGCGTTTAGTGTTAGCTAAATAACACAGATAAGTGGAGAAGAGTTTAGATGATTTCTCACATATGCCGCATGAAACGTATCCTGAATCTAGAGGGTTGGGGTATCAGCAAAGTCGACAGGTAGCCGTTTTAGGCAACTACCTTGGATACATCACTGAGAAAATATGTCACACAAAAGGAGGAATCGTCCACTCCGTTAATTTTTGTGATGCACAATTCATAGGGATAAAGCGTATTAGCATTTTACGACAAAACCCTGCTTTTATTTAACATTCCAGCTTATGGAACTAGCCAAACTCGACTCGACAGCAGATGAAGGCATCTTGTTGTAGAAGAATGACAGGAAGCGGAGATGAGCTGGGGACGCTTGTGTCAACGAGGCACGCCGGGCGGTTCCTGTCACACCCAGGCCGCAGTAATTAAATAATCATCTCTGTGTGATAGAGGCGGACGAGGGAGAGCGCGGAATGTGCCGGATATCAGATGCTGATTCGGTCCAGCTGGCTACTGCACTGTTTAACCAGCCTGGGCCCGGAACTTGGCCCACTTTGCCAAAAAAGAGGGGGAGGGCTACCCTAACCTCACAAATGCTCGGTCGCTTTGATAGCAGCTGATTTTCACAGCCTGACATGGACACGGCCCATTTTCGGGGACATTTGGAGGGAAAAATAAACCTCGGCTAATGGCCGTAGTTCGGTGCTAACACTTGCACATATTTCTCCCCGCAATGACACTCCGCAGCCATAGCTGGGTAACACAAAGCATGCGGTGGGGGCTCCGCTAATCGCCCCCAAAAACATATCCAATTCCATGAAACAAATATTTTGGGTCGTTTCTAGAACAGAGCAAAGCCAAAGGGCCTAGGAAAATCTTTGCCATTTAAAGCAGCATCCCATTGCTTTTGGAATAAATTTCGGGCTCCCTTTGTCAAAATGATTTCCTAGTCAGGAACGGGCTGTTTGTTCTGGCTCTGCTGCCCAGTTTGTCTTGTATTTCGGCCAGAGGGACTAAGATGTGCAGGTTTCCTGACGGTATATTCTCCGGACCCGTTTTCCGAATTTAGAAAGGAGCCTAAATGAGGACTTCATGATTTGCTTCACCTCCCCCACCCTCTGCCCCCCAGGGCTGGCTCTACCTTTCCAGGGGCCCTAGGCAAACCTTTACTTGGGAGGCCCCCCTTACCAAGGAAACCGAATCATTTCACTTCCTCCACGATGCAAGTCAGTCGGGAGCCCTAGGCAGCTGCCGGTTCTGCCTATAGCTAGAGCTGGCTAACCCCCCCCCAAAGGTGTCATTGCTCTAAAGCTGCTTCGGATGCCCTGAACATCTGGTGTTCAGCTTCTGTTGCGACAGGCTGCAGCACGGCCTTTGTGTGTTGCATGTGCGACATGCAGCAATGGTACCGGAATCCTCTCTGGCGATGCTCAAAATGCAACAAGGCTTGACCTGTCCATGGATTGTGGAACACATCTGAATGGAGGGGGTATAATGAGGGGGAGGAGCATGATGGGGGGCAGAACAGGATGGGGGAAAGGTGGCGGGGGTGGAGCATGATGGGGCATACTGAGAGGAGGGGCATAATGGGGGGGGCGCAGCAGAATGGTGCAGTGGCTAGCGCTGTTGCTACACACCTCTAGGACCAGCATTCAAATCTCCACCATGGCTCCATGTGTGTGGCGTTTGCATGTTCTCCCCATATCATCATGGGGCTTCCTTCAGGTTCTCTGGTGTGTGAGTGAATGGTGTGTGTGAGTGTGCCCTGCAATTGGTTGGGGTCCCATCCTGGGTTGTTCCCTGCCTTGCATCCTTAGCCTCTGGGATAGGCTCCAGACCCCCCGTGACCCTGAACAGGATTGATAGTTGGATGGATGGATGGATGGATGGATGAATGGATGGATGGATGGATGGATGGAATGGACTTTTTGTGGCCAACAGGGGGCAGCAGGGTGCCACAGGAATTCTTGGTTTGAGTGGTGTTAAACATCGCCACTGACCTTGAACTGCATCCCTATAATAATGGTGGACGCTGCTGTGGATCTTGGTTGGGGGTTGGTTTCGGAGAAGAAAGGCTGACTGTTCTTCGCCGGGGTGCTGAGTCAGCCCAGTCTGGCCATACGCTTCACTGCCATTAGTGAAGAGAGCGGGCCGGCTTCACCTCAGCGACCGGCCTGCTGGGGGCCATAGGGGGGGTTTATCAGCTTGGTGCAGATCCCAGGAATGCCGCCACCCGTATTAATGGATGAGGTCTGTCCTGGCCGGAATACTGCGTGTGGGGAAGCCCTATGTGAGACGCCCCCCCCCCCACATCCCCCCTAGATATATTCCTGCTAGGCTGGTGAACACTCAAAAGCAACAAGGAACGAGCCCCTTAAAGAGAAATGATACATCAGGCCGATGCGTCTTGGTACCGTGGAGTTTCTCTGAAGATGGCTGTAATTACGGTTTTCTCATCTCTTAGGCGAGAATTAAGTGTGATCCTCCGTGTAATTGTATCAGTTTTATTATTTTAAATGATTGGGTTTTACAATTTTGGAATTCATTTGTATTTCATTGGTTGTACAATCTCTGGTAGGTATGATTAGTGAGATGGCCGAAATTGAAGAAGATTCAGGAATAGCTATGTATAAACATGCAATCTAAAAATGAAAAAACGTAAATATGTTATTTGGAAATTAGCATAATTGTGTATGTGTAATGCCGTTTCTGTTAACTGCACCTTCAAAACGATTCTGTTAATAAAGCATCAGTCAGCATGGCCTGAGGGATTTAAAGCGTATATTTCTTCCATTTTGCATGAAAAACTCAGTTTCATATCACATAAAAATAGAAATCTGTGATCACATAAATAATCGCATGCAAGCAAAGCTCTAGAAGTTAGGTGTTAGCTATGGGGGGGACTGACTGTTTTGGGGTCATGTAACAGTGTGACAGAACTGGTCATGTGACAGCGGTGCTTTGTGATGACATCAGTCCAGCTGCCCTTGGTCCCCACGCTGACACGTGAAAGCCGGGTTACATGGGTCCATTTGCCGACCCTTTCAATTCCGATTCCTCCCACCTCCTTTGCCAGATGCTAATGCATAACACCTTTGGTGTCATGTGACATCAGCTGGCTAGTCGAGCGTGTCACTGGTCTTCATTATAACACGCCCCCGTGGGTCTGGAGAGTGCAGTGTCTAAAGCATGCTAATCTCCTTTATGTATATCTAATTAACCAAAGGGTATTTAATTTACTTTATTTACAGTCGCCTGCTAAACGAAAATAACAAAAATAAAAACAAACAATGTTTTTGAAATATTATGATTAAAAAGTCTTTTAATTCAAAGCTCTGTGCTTCATATATCATTGCTGTGCATGGACTGGACCTTAGGAGGCGCTGTGGAGCACCCTGTCATCCACTCCCCCTGGAGGACAATCCATCCAGTCAAAACAAGCAGCAGAGCTCAGCCCTAAGCCGACTGACGTATGACGAGTGCATCATTACGTTCAGTATCTCAGCACTGTCGCTCATCCCTGCATGAAGTAGATCTCCTTCCTTTAATGAGGCCGACTTACTTTAACGGTCTTCACCTGGGCCTCTCTGCTCTGTGAGGCTAAGTGGGTAACTCTTTGGAGGGGTTCTGGCATAATCCTCCAGCACAGGTCAGCGCTAAGTGTGTCAGAGGACTGCTGGAGAGCCCTTAGACAGCGTGAGCTCCAGTGAAGTATCCCCCTCCCCCCAGTGCCCCTACTCCACACAGACAGTGCCCCCACTAGGAAGTCCGGGGGAATTGCTGGCCTGAATGTGAGTCCAGTTAATACTAAGACTGTTTATCGCCGAACCTAAATAAACCCACTGACACGTCCCTAATCATGCACCATGTGCCAATTTGGCTTGTCCAACATGTTTTGAACTAATTTCCGCATTTTTTTTTCTTGGAATGGCTGCATGAAACACAGACACTGTCTGCCCTCAGCATGACTCACAGGTAGTGAATTACTCGCACGACCTTTTTAATTAAACCCTGCTTACACCGTGAAGATCCACTGCTCAATTTCATCACTGTCTCTAGATAGAAGGGTACAATGGAAAGGTGGGGAAGTTTGGAGATGATGGTAAAGCTGCTTGCGTTGTCTTTCATTTTACAGCTGTTATATGGATCCTTATTCACCATTAGAAGAATGGCCCAGTCCAAATTCAGGTGCTGCATCCTTAGAAAGACACGGTCAACAAAAGTGTTCCCGCCCTTACCCCTGAGTCACAAAACACCGCTCCTATCACCTAACTGGGACACACCCACTTTACCTCTGCGCAATGAATCTTGGGATATGTTGGGCTGAGAAGGACCCATCAGTTGGATCCTTCATGACTCGGCAAAAAACGGACACATTTCTAGACCGCATTTGAAGGCCAACGCTTGGTGATGCAGATAGGAAATTATCCATAGGCCAGATTGTCCCATGTGACTCGGCTTTTCTGTTTGACCTTTGAAGAATGCAGCATACAGAGCCTACACCTTTGTAAACCGTGTCCTTCAAAGGATGCAGCCCCTGAATTTGGACGCAGCCAGGGTGTTCACCTGTTGCTTCCTCTCCATCACTTTAGGAACATCAGTCACGTGACACATCACAGAGCAGCCATGTCAGCCTGGCTCTGGGACCAGCCACTGCATGTCACTCCACTGCCCTGTCTTGCATACTAATTTAGCCCAACATTCCTGGCAGTCACATGAACAAGAGGTGTCTGTATTGTCATGCGTGTAGAAAATAAGGGACTATTTCAAACTCACAACTCCTGCTTTACAGGGCCAGTGCACTAACCACTGAGCTATGGAGCCAGGCTGTGTTCCTTTGTGAAATTAAATCACAGGGGTTTTCCTGATGCTAAACCCCTGATAACTAAATTCCCCCTGCCACTCTCCACTGTGCCGCGTTGGGGGACTCCTCTGATGCTGGGTGGGTGGTACAGAAGACGAATGGCCTTTTTGCTTCAGCATCTGTTGATGTTTATTTCCGTTACTGGAGCTTTCAGAAGTTACTCACGAGATCAGGGGTCTTCGCCCGATGAGCTCTGGATGTGCAGCACGGAGCAGATTTTAGCATCTGCCATTCTTTTCTTGCACAGTGTTAAATAGCAAAGAGCATGGGGATCCTCGAGCAGAGAGCCTGTCACCCCCCCACCGTTCAACGGCAGGGCTGGGGGGGTAATGGGATCCCAGTGTGATTCATCACGCGGCCGTATAGGCACCAGAGGCGCATTAAAGTTTGATTTCCATGAGGTGGTGACCCCGCCATTCATGGGTTTGAAGAATCTGAAAGCTGTTTGGATTCAAAAGACTCCCACAATGCCTGATATTTCCCCGGGAGATACCAGCCCATTGGCAATGCTGTGCCGCACACGTGTTTATGACAATGGGCTGTAATCACCGCTGGTCTACTGAAGGATCCTTTGCGGGTATAACAGCTTCTCACTGGTGCTCAACCAGATTTGACAGCATCTACCCGGTTTGTGACAGCAACAGTGAACTCAAATCAGTGCAGCTGCAGCATAAAAGTGTTAAAGTACATCCATACCCCCGCAGTTATGAGTGTGTTGGTTTTCTGTTGGTTGACCCTTGACGGCAAACATCTCAATGGCTTTGGGTTCCATCGCAAATCCTCTACTGGTCCCGGGATTAACACCCCATGCATACTTGAGTCATCCCAATCATGACCTCAGATACCCCTGATGATCCCGGGGACACCGCGGGCGAATTTGACAAAATGTTTATGCTGATTCAGGTTCTTCTGCTGACTCAGTCTTCCACCAGCTCATGACTTTCCTTGTCTAACTGGGATACAGTCTACAGTCTGTTTGCTCCAGGAACTCCCAGTGTAGCCAGAGGCTTCACAGACAGCTTGGAAGTCAACACATGTGAAGGTCCCCTTTGTGCTTGGTCTGGGAATACAGGCTCCAAAGGCTAAACGTAGCACTTGGTTTCCAAAAAACAAAAACCAAAACAGCTAAATTAAATAAAATATGGTTTAGATCACTGTTTACACTGATATTGAAGTTCCTTTATGCTTTTTTTCTACTCCTGCAGACGATAATCTCAGAATATCCACACCCCAAGAAACCAGATACAGTCACTGATAAGACACTAAAGCCACTCCTAGCTATATTCTTTAGTTCAGCTCTTTTGTTCAGCAGAAAAATATCATGTCTAAGAGCCCGAGGAATAAGGGGAATCAGTGATCACTAAATACACTTACGGAGACAGGTGAATGAATTACCATCCCAACTTTTAAGGTCGGCGTATTCCTAAGCAAGACTCTTTGGGCCGCTGGGATTTCTCTGTTGACAAATGTGGGAATTAAATTAGGCTTCCCTGTGTGGGGTATACGGCAAAATAGGTGTGAGCTGTCCCACATTCCAGAGGCAGAATCCACCTGGCTGGGTTCCCAGCTCTTAGAGAGGCCCAGAATAAGCATCGGCCCGGCTCTTCTGGGCTGGGTCTCAAAGGGAATCATGACTGGCTTAGTGTGAGTGAGAATATCAGCATGTAAAGTGATAGGACCATCCTTGCGGGATGTACGGGGGGATAATCACTCACCACTGATTACTTATTGCTACTGCAGGCTTCAGCTCTGTCAGGTTGGGGGTGTGAAGTCTACAGAGAGGAAAGTTTCATTATTTATCAAGATATCTAAAGCCAAAGTCTTGACAGAGTGCTTTTGCTGTAGTGACGGTCTGTCTGTGTGGGCGGTTTATTTTGTCTGTTAAAGATTGTGTTGTAACAATGCTTCTATAAATTCTGATTCATAGAGCGGCTATATTCTCCTGTTCCACTAATAAACAATGAGTTGGCGGCTCATGGAAACTGGCAGCTCAAATTACCGCTAAACAACTAAATAATAAAATAACCTCTTCATTTGTTCATTATATATGTTCTCCCCGGGATTACAAAATGCAATTTACTCAGTTTTGAAAGGCAGGACAGAAGTGTTTCTAACGATATTGCAGAGATGTGAGGAGAAAGTCCTCCCCCCGTTTCGTGTTGGTGGGGGGCTTGCTTGGGGTGGGGGGGGTGCAGAGACACTGCCGGAAAACCTCCGGCCTCTGATAACACGGCCTAATGAGTAGGGAACTAGAATTCAAACGATACCATCCATTATTATTTAGAGCCGAAAGCGCTGTTTACTTACAGCCATGCCTTAATTTATGACTTACGCTTAATTGCCTCTTAATAATGAATGAGTAGCGCGTGGTGAGCCGGTTGCGGGTGTCTGGGTGACCTGCGCCGCCAGCAGGGACTGGCACGGTACAGCGAGACTCCGCTGCTGACTGGCACTCCATTAAGTTTCATTACGCCCCATAATCCTTTTTGCCATGACTGCTCTCACGACAGGTGTTGTCATCGGTTGCTTGCTCCCGCAGTAATTATTCCGCCTGAACGGATGGCGGCAGATATGGGTGCCTGCGGAAATCCAGGGCCTGCTTATTGCGAACATGCTATGGCGTACCGCGGCTAGCCCCATGCAAGGGTGAGGTGGCATGGAAAGGCCAGACAGCCCCCCCCCCCCCATTATGGTGGTGATGATGTTACTGAAAGAGCGATGGGGAGGGTGGGGTGCCGTGGTTAGGCTTGGGGGGCTCAGCGAATGAATGACGGGGGTCAGGGGAGCTGGCCAGTGGGAATGAATGGAACCCGACGACACTGTGATTTGTGACATCGGCATTGCTGTGCCTGGTCGTCATGATTAATGAACGGCGAGTTCTGCAGCCCCAGGCTTATGGGAGATGGACGGGATGTTGGTGTAGGTGTGTGGGGGTGGGGGGGCGGAGCTGTAATGGATGTGCTGGCATTTTTCTGCGTGGGCCTGGGGGTCCCCGCTTTATCGCTCAGATGAAATACTGATGTGTTTCTAACGTGAATCTGCCATGTAACTAAAACACATCCCATCTATTTGTCCATCCGCCCATGCATTCATCAACCCATCCATCACTCTGTCCATCTATCCTTCCATCTTTTCATCCATTGTCCATATCAGTATAGGGTCAGAGTGAGCATGGGCCAAACCCAGGATACAAAAAACTAATTACAAGCCTATCTAACTGGTCTGTTCTTCAACAGCGGGGCTTTAACCCAAACCCACATGACCAGAGAGAAATGCAAACCCATATCCACTCTTCCTGTAGATGCTGTCGATTTAAGGAATTACATCGCAATTGTAAAAGACCATGTAACTGATTCCCTGAGTTATAAATGGCTTTACGTACATGGCAACTATTAGTTTTCATTATCCAATAAAATCAGCAGGTTGATGTGATACGTACGGAGGATAGCACTTTGATTAAAAATGCATGAGTGCCTTGTGTGAGGATCCATCACTTTTTATTTACTTGTACCGGCAGGGCCTGAACGCTAAGAGCAGCCCTGGGTGCCGCTGGGGGACCTGCAGGTGCTTTTTTAAGCTAAACGGGGATTTTCACTGTGACGCTGAAGCCAGATCTTACCTCAGTTTCAAAGCTGTGATTAATATATTATCTTTCCCTCAGTGGAAATGTCAGACAGGGCATGTTTGTCTTGTCTTTCCTGGGGGAGTTTGCGTATCGGTATGTAGGGAAATTCTCTCTGCCGAATTAATTCGTCTTCTACACCCACGGAAGGGAGCAAAGCAGTGGTTTTCTCCATCGGTCGGATGCTGTGTGCAGGGACCACGGCGTGACTCAGACTGCTGGGAAAATGGACTTAAAATGATGCTGCATTATCGTTTCTCGTGTTTACTGCGCTGTGATCGTCCCCAGTTCCCACCTGTAGCTCACAAAGTGGAAAACCCCACTTCACAGTGGACAGGTGGGATTCTCATATATACAAATCGGCTTATACTCATCATCTCATATACTCATGCTCATTTGTAAACAAACAACAACAAAGCAAACATACTTCGTTTGCCATTTGCACAAGTACCTCGGAATGCTTTTCTTCGCTGACCCCATCTTGCTCTCCATAGATTGGGGGTCACAGCGAGTCATGCTAACATGCAGCCCCCCTGGAGCTGGGGGTTAAGAGCCTTGCTCAAGGGCCTACAGACATGTGACTGTTCTGCCAAGGCCAGGGCTGGAACTAGTGATTTTTTGATCATGCAGAGACCTGAAAACAACACCATCCCTAAAAGCAACAACTAAAAACGAAGACAAGTTCATTGAAACAAATGCTGAATATTACGTGTTTGTGGGAAAATCACCTTAAAAGCCCTGGCCTGTTCCCCAAAAATCTGAAGCAGAAAGGACGGCTGGCACACGTTTCTGAGTGCTTGTTGAGACACCCGGTTATGCTGTGAATGTAAACTTCACCATTCAACACCGAGGAGAACATCTGGCGCTGATCATGTGGGAGGGAACGCCGGGATGTGACATGCTGCAGCTCACGGGGCAGCTGGCTGAACGGGAACGGGTCTCCAAGCTGGTGTCTCCTGGGAATCCAGCGGGCAGAGAGATAGAGAGGAGGTGCGCCGGCAGCGTGGCAGGCTGACCTCACCTGCTCTGTCACAGACACTGACAGTAGAGGTTATTGTCTGCGCTGCTCAGCACCGCCACCCATCCATCCTCAGGCTGGTGGAAATGCTAACGGCATTAGCATTATTAGCACAATTGCAGCATCGGGCAGCAGTCAGTAATGCTGTTTACTCCCACAAAACTGCACCCTTTATAGACAAGGAAGCCCCTTCAGGCCGGATAGGTTAGCAGCATATCCTGCCATATAAAGTTTTAACAGACAGAATATAAATTCCTTGCGGTCCTGACCAGGATATATGATCCAAAGATGGATGGATGGAATATGACATAAAGAGTAGTTTAAGCTGCTGCCTTTAGCACATGAAAGTGGCTCCTGCAGCTTGGAGAGACGCACCGGGCTGCAGGTACCGGCTGCAGATGCCGGAGTGATGGAGGAAGGGGACTGTAAGCAAACGATTTGCCGGTCTCCCTCCCTGGAGGCCCCACTACCGTGTCCTTGACCTGGAGGCTTAAATCGCAGCGCTGATAAATAATACAGCGCGCAAGTCTTTTCATTTACGACCGGCTGATGAATTATACATGACTGAATGACAGGCGACACACTGGCACGGCCAGCAGAGCTGTGGCCCCCCGCTTCCTGCATTTGGGCTTCATTCCTGCCCCAGATTTCGGTGTGTGGAGTTTATGCGTGGTGTGTGTTTCCACTATATACAGGCAGCTCCATCCATCCATCCATCCATCCATCCATTATCTGTTCCCACTTGTCCTATTCAGAATCACGGGGGTCCAGAGCCTATCCCACAGGCTACAAATGCACAAAGCAGGGATCAGCCCAGGCCGGTGCAGCAGCCCATCCTCTCGACTTATGTAAAACTAAACAAAGGATATCTGAACTTAAGCAAAAAAATTCCCTAATATGTCGAGTTTATGGAAAAGCTAATTTTAGACCCCGCTAACAGCCACCCTCTGGGCCGGACTCAGCATCCCGGTGGGCTGGGCGGCACTCAGGGCAGCGCTGATTACTGCCTCGGCACCTTCACGTCCACCGTCGCGCCTAGATAGCTGCCAGTTCAGCATCAGTGATCCGCCTGAGTCTGTTCTGCGTTTCCCAAACGACTCACTTCAGTCGTCAGGTGGATATTCATAGATGTGCCCCGACAGTGGGGCCTGCTCTCCCCCCCCCCTCAAAAGCAAGCATGAAAACACAACATGTGGGATATAAGTGGCTTGTTTTGCTACAACATGTGTACATGTAAAGTGTCAAGTTTCATTTGTCACATACACAAACATACACTGTGCATTTGTGTAGTGAAATGCTTTTTCCACCAGCTTCTGGGATTATGCTGAAGGAAGTATGCAATACGAAGGAAAATAGTATAAAAAGATAAATTAAAATAAATAAGGTGTATGTATGATATATATCGAGTGGTGTATAACAGAATAGTCTGCTGTCTGTCCATGAAATCAGACCAGTGTCCAGATTTAAATGAGCCCTTTGATACAGACCTGAACTACAAGACCTACATAGTTGATGTCCAGAAAATCTGAGAAATAAATGAACTTATCAGACGAAGAGGCTGGATTTTAATAAAGGAAACAGCTGCAAGATATTTTTATTGCGCTTTTTGGCCTCATTAATGATAATGGGAACTATTTTCCTTTTTGTTTGTAGTGCTGTGGAGATGATGTGAATCTCTTTTGAATGGCAGGATTTCACAGGAGTTTAGAGACATGGGTTAGTTTGGGAGGGACTGTCAGATATATCGGTGGGGGGAGCCAGCTCCAGCCCCCTGCACACTGTGTGTTATTTAAACCCGCTAGATGTCAGGTCCCAGTGGCTCAGGAACAACTTTTGCCAAATAATTCCTCGAAAATCCCTCTTCTCCGTGAACCGCCTAACCAACCCCCCCACCCCCACAGCCGCCCCTACATCAAAGCCCTTCAGAAACGCCCCTTCCTCCTGCCCCCACCCCGATTTCCTTTTTACGAAATTAAGTGGAGTTAAAACGGCTTCATTTTCCACTATGTTCATCACTGGGGAGAGCAAAATATCCCAGGCCTAGGGTCCATGCCATAAACAAATTTGTCTTTTTTTTTTAGTAAGTCTGTTCAAAGGCAGATCGACCGACCTCCCAGGATAAACCCAGCGATATTCAACAGGAAACAGGGTTCGGCAGTGACACCAGAATATTACTTACTGAAAGCCCGCCTCAAATGTGGTGACCAATGAGAAGGAAAGAGCAGCTCACCCACCAGCTCGCTCACTGCCGGGAAGGAAAAAAAAAAACTCGGGCATTTCTTGCGCTTTTCATTGCAATAGGTTTTAATGGCGGAATAATGACTCCCATACGGTTTGAAATAAGGAGGGGAAGCTTATGCTAATGGCCAGGGTGTTGCCAAGTCAGGCTGGTGTAGCTTTAGTAAATACAGTGGCAATTCACTCGTGCTGCATGGGCACCATCACCTCTACTTACTCTAGAAGGGCAAAAAAAATGCTGTCCAAGATTTGCTCTTCTTGTAACATAAAGTCAAACCATATGCTGAGTGCTTTTAAAACAACCCTATTGTTTTGTAAGATTTGTTATTCGGGGTGCTGTTTTGATCATGTCCAATAACAACAAAGGCCAGATATGTGAATGCGGCTCCTGCACTTACGGGCGGGCAGTTTGTACGCGGCACCCATCACTGTCATGCTAACCCAACAGAGCTGCAAATTCAAGGTCACCTGCAGCGGATGCCCTTGCCATGCTGCCCATATGGAAGAGCCAGGTCCCTAAGTGTATTGCATTAAAATGTACAGTAATCTAAGGCAGATTTTATGTACTGCATTAAATCTGAAAGGCCCTGTTGTCGTGGATCAAGGAAACTTAGTTGACAATTTATAGCTGTACTCATCCCTCCACCCATCCATCTTCTAACTGCTTATGTTGGTCAGGGTCACGGAGGGGCTTGGAGCGCATCCCAGGCAGCATAGGACACAAGGCCAAGGTACACACTGCACAGGATGCCAGTTATAACTGTGCCCAAGCCTGTTAGATTTTATACCATATACCATATTTACCATATTTTATACCACATACCATATTTATACCGTCGTGAGATGCTGCCCAGACGCATTTATGACGAAACCACATGCCGATTTATGTATGCATCTGGTCTTGGCCTTTGATACCTCAGGCAATTTTGACTGTAGAGTTGGCAGATAGGAGCATTTTACTTTGTACTAATCACTTTTTATTTATTTATAAGAGTAATAAAGTTTTATCGCTACCAAGTAGTTTGGGGGATTGATGTTGTAAGCCTACTGCTTTACAAAGAGCAGATCTTTTTTTTCTCCTCTTTACCTTAGGACGCCTGGATCGAGCACAGATGGATGGACAGGTGACACATAGATCGTACTACAGTATACTATCTGAGTTACAATCTCGCATCGACCCGCAGAGAGGGGTACCTAGTGTCCTTGCTGCTTTCGGGAATGTTCTATTTTAAGCTTGCTGGTGACACAGTGATTCGTGTCTGAATACCTCCCAGAAATAGGGTCACGTCAGTACATCATGTGGGTCAGGCAGAGAGGATTTTTTTTAGGGAGTACAAAAGTCTCTGAAATAAACTTACTACAGCCTGAAGAAAGGAGACGGCTTTACTGAAAGAAGTATTTTAGTCCACACTGCCCCAGTGTGCCCCATACAAATGTGTTACAGTACTACTAGAATACTTGTCTCCCAATATCCCATGAGTCTGTACCTGAGCTAATGTCAGATGTGAAGAGCACTACCCAGGTTCAGTCTGGCTACTGATTAACCGTGCCAAGCCAGCACTGCTGGCATTATCAGACAGCGAACCAGAAGGCCAGACCACAGCTGCTAATGCTGCTTACATAACCTTTGTTTTAATTTCTTTAAATGTGCCAATGCCCAAGAGGTCCACTATGAACTCAAGACTTGCTGTTGTGTCACTGCCCGGCTTTCCTGAAGCATCAGACAGGTCCTGAGCAGACCGCCAAGATAAACAATAAAATTACAATGCAGCCCGCC
>JAODKC010000041.1:158310-181515 GCA_026777985.1 Mormyrops attenuatus | reverse complement strand
CCCCCCCCCCCCCCCCCCCCCCCCCCCCCCCCCCCCCCCCGCCCCCGGCTGGCCACGTGGAAGATGATGGATGATCTGTGACCTTCAGCTCACACCGGAGCATCGAAGGTCTGGATGTCAGCGTGGAGTCTCATTATGAGATGTTCGCATACAGGCAGGCTGACAGACACCCATCCACGCTTAGGGTCCTACAGGCATGCTGACAGACGCCTGTCCACCTACAGGCACGAGGGTACCACAGCTCATGCCCCCAATAAGTTCCCTGCTCCCTCTTCCAGAGATCTGCCTTATACTGCACACAGCCACATGGGGGAGCATATTTAAACAGCTTGGGGTCAAAGGGCACAATCCACCAGCATCCTGTGGGCCAGTTTTGTCTAATGTCCTTCTCAAGGGCCCAGTGGTAATATGTTTACTCTGCTAGCGTCAGGATTTGAACCTGCAACCCCCTAACCTGCTGCACTATACCAAGCCCACATGCACTCCAGTGCAGCAGGAGAGAGCGGCTTCAATTTCACGATGTCCCCGTGAGCTGGGGGGCCTTTCTTTGATCTGCAGTGTTTGAACTTGTGCCGCATTACATGCGATTATCTCACTTGCCTGCTATTAGTGGATCGTCATTTTCCCCTGTGACACAAGAGGAATCCTGAAAACCTCTCTGCATGGTTAAGAATATGGTTTGGTTTGAACAGCTTTTTGGGCCCTACTTAAAAATACACTTATGTCTCCTAAATAAGCAGCATGTTTATTAAATATTTAGTGTCACAGCTGAGGGTGGCACAGTGGTGCAGTTGCTTACACCGTTGCCTCACACTTCTGGGACCAGGGTTTGATTCTCTGCTGTGGCTCCATGTCTCGTTGTGGAGTTTCCCCTGGATACTCCGGTTTTTCCCCGCAGTCCAAAAACATGCTGAAGTGAGTTGGAACTGCCAAATTGCCTGTAAGTTTGGGTGAATGGTCTATGAATGTGCCTTTTGATGGGTTTGTACCCCATCCTATGTTATTCACTGCCTTATGCTCATAGATTCTGGGATAGGCTCCAGACCCCCCATGACCCTGAATAGGACAAGGGGTTACAGAAAATGGGTAGATAGATGGATGTAGTTACTGTTTGTGGGCAGTAGGGGTCCCCATGCAAATGTGTGGTTCAAGTGGTTGTAACACCCGCCCCCCCCCCATTGAGGAATATAGTCAAACAAGGTACTGGGTTAAGCTGATGGCAGAGCTGCACCCTCATGCCTTTGCCATGAGCTTCTGGGCCAGTGTGGCGCATTCTCCTAATGCTTCACAGACGCACTGGGTCGGCACAGAGGAGACGATCGAAAAGCGATGCAATCTCATTGATAAACTGAATAGAATGCTGTGCAAACTGATTCTCTGGGACAGGACATTTACTTTGCGATAGAGTTTCACCAGAGTCATATGCTAAACAGAAACCAATCATTTGATCCAGAGACAGAAGAAATCTGGAACAATCCGTATCGGTTAGTGTCTAGAGCCGTTTCCGTGTAGTTGCTGCCTGGACATGTTCATCACCTCAGCTGATTTTGTCTGTGATGTATTATTTTTTTCCTCTTGTTCTCCTGTGTGGATTTTACGAAAATCCTGACATCATACCTTCCCATTGCCCCTACAACTCAAAAAGACTGCAGTGTAAGGGCACATCAAAAGCTGAACATTATTCAAATAAGCATTGCTGACGACTTATCTCGTCACTACAAATGGTAAATATTTACAGGGAGCGGCGGCAAACAGAGCAGCCCAGCTGGCTTATTCCGAGTTCGGCCCTGGTTTGGATGCCACTGGCAGGAAAAAAAGCAAGCAGCGATTTAGAGATGAGCAAACTTTATTATGCACTTATTTCCGTATTCAGTGCTCAGGATTGTAGCTGTATGTGTGCTTAGGGCTTGTTAGTGAGGAGTTATCCCCAAAACACTGAAAATAAGAACACCTTATTGTTTATTGTGATAATCAGTTTTTATATATATGTGGGCACACCTACCCATAGAAAGGTTTATTTGTACTATTCCATTTTAGAATAATTATAAATAACATAAATGGAGTTAAACACTAACCAAAAAAAGTATTTAAAAAATAATAATTTGTTGGGGGGTCAGCTCTGTGGGTTGGGACTCAGAAGGTTGCTGGTTCCAATCCCATGGTCGGCAGAGTGATCACACCATTGGGCCCTTGAACAAGGTCCTTAACCCCAATTGCTCCAGAGACTGGCTGATCCTACTGTCTCCTCTATGCCAGGTGGCCTCCTGGGATGATTTTCCAGCTGTTCTGTAGGAGATTCCATTTGTATGCTGAGCACTCATTGGCCACTTTTTCTTCACTCTCTGGTCAAACTCCTCCAAAAACCATCTGTACTGTGTTTAGGTCAGGTGGCCAGGTCATGTGATACGACACGCAATCACTGACCTTTCTAGGTGCCTTGGCGTGTCCAAACTTTTGACTGATACTGTAGAGAAATGTTTATATGTATGGATGTACAATATTACCATACATTTAGGGAAAAATTAAGAATTAATTCACAGATTATTTTCGCCTATCGTCTTTGTTTACAGTTGTGAAAAAATGGAAAAACTAAAATTTTCCTACTGATGCTAGCAGGCTAATTTGCATTGTGGGCCATCCCTAAAACAATCGTCTTGTCACTTGGTTGGGAATAGTTTCCTTTGAGCAATTAAAGTACATCTTTACCTTAAAACATGGGAGTTGAAGCTATCAAGCAACTGTAGTTAAATGCTTATTTCATATGAACGCAAAGAGACTTGGATCAGTAGACCTGAGACTAGCTAATGCTTTTGATGATGTTGGCGTTGTTGATACCAAAAACACAAGCTACAAGGCATTCTCTCTGGTGTGTTTTTGGAGTGTATGGCTCAGTTAGTTACAACTCTGTGTCTGTGATCAGACGGTTGCTGGATCAAATCCCTGGCTCAGTGGAGTGATTTTGCCATAAACAATTGCCTCTTATCTAACTGAAACATTAAGGCGGCGTCAGACAGAATCCCGACTCGACTATGCATGGGAACTTTTACCAGACACTGCTCCTGCTACTAATGGCGAAATAATAGTCAGGATTTAACATACTGCTTTTCCACGTCGCGAGCTCTGAGCCCCAATTAAAATCCATTAATGGGATAGAGGGCACTCAGCTGGGAGAGGAAGAGTCAGATTGACTCCCAACCACCGAAAGTTCAATCATCTTCATAAATGAATAAGGTCTTAAACATTTCAATAATACGGCCCCTTTGTGTTGTTTGCACAGTCATGTAGAAAATCAGGTTTTAATGTGCTTTCTCTCTCTCTGCTTCCCTTTTTCTCTCTTCCTCTCTCTCTTGCATTCCCTTTCTGGTATGTCTGATCCCCGGCTTTGTGGTCCCCCTCTCTCTCTGTCTTCCCCTCTCCTCTCTCTCTCTCTCCCTCTCTTCCTCTCTCCCTTGCACTCCATTACCGGTATGTCTGATCAATGAAAGTTCATTTCCGTCATTTCCTCCTTTAATGCTTCGTCCCTTAACGTGCCTGACGCACTGAACCATTGAGGTTTACCACAGATTCACAAGGCCCAACATGTTTTCCGCCAGAAAAGCTTTTGTGGGCCGGGCTTCAGCACTGTCTCTCCGATATGGCTTCCACAACAGACATACAGGCTTAATTTACACTTTGAGGTATGGACCTGATGAGGGTTGGACCGGTGCCCTCGCCACTGAAAAAACAAAATGACGTGATAAGCGTTCCAAGCTAAATGTGACAGAGAGAGGACAGGGGCGGACTCAAGTTTGGATCTTGTGATGCATCCATTGAGTGGGGCTGAGAAGCAGGGCGTGGACCTCATTGGAGACCATAGTGTAGGTGACAGGTGCGGGAAACAGCTTTGGTTTGCACATACTTGCCATTAACATTCACCTGCACTCAATGCCAGTGGTGCCGAGTCAATGAAACCAATTACATTTATAATCATTGCTAAACGATTCTCCTTATGAGCTTTCCTATAAGCAGCTGTTTTCCCATTGGGTGGCCGCATCGTAATTGATGACTTAATGACCTAATTAGGTCGATGTTACACTCAATAGAATGATCAATGAAATGGAGTCGTTATACAGGTTCATGAAAGTGGACATTGAAACGGCCACCTGGCAATAAGACACATTACCATGGAAATAAAATTTTCACTACTATCACAGCACGACCGAACTGAGTAATGCCACGGCCTCACACCTCCATGGCTGTAGATTTGATTCCTGCTGTGATTTAGAGGGTTCAGGATCAGCCAGCACCACTGGGCCAATTGGGGTTAAGGACCTCACTAATGGGCCCTATGGTGATGTGATCACTCTGCTGGCCACGGGATTCAAACCCATGACCTTTGCGAGAAAGGCACCGATCCTGTAATGCCACACATCCTATTTGTCAGGGTTTACAAAGAGGGATATGGGCTTGGAGATGGTGCTGGCTGGGTTGCCCACATCCCAGCCACTGGGAACATGCTAACGGTCCTGCTGCATTAAAGCGGGCCCGGAGAGCTGGCCGCTTTGGGGCCAGAGGATGGTGCGTGAGGCTTATTGTACACGTTCATGTAGAAGGAAAATCAATAGCATGACAGCCTGTCATTTGAGGTTTGTGCACACAGAATACTGGTGCAAATTAGTCTGGCTGACCTTGCCATTTAATTCAATTTTAATGTAATCTCTGGGCACAGCTTGCGGGCCACTGCAGCACCTGACAGTCATTTTCAAGCAATTTTCGGCTGTGATTATCGGGGGACGTGCCTCCCTTTGAGTGCCTCTCTGTCCCCTGGCAGTGACGGCGCCATCCCAAGCAACAGGGGCCCGACCGCACGTGTTGGGTCCCGCCCAAACAGCCTGCGGGCTGCTGATCACTGGCATTTTTGGGCTGTGACCCCGTGACCTTCTTCACTTTGTCCTGACTGCACAGCTAGTGAGAAACACGGCTGGTTTCTTCCCGTTATTCTTGGCCTCATTTAGGAAGTTAAATTACCAGTGAAATTGGTGCAAAACGGCTGAGAGAGAATCCGCCGAACAAATGAAGAAAAATGTCATGCATTAAGTGCAAATTGGCTTCTTTCTTATTTTTTGTTCCCTTGTTCTGCCTGCATAGATATCATGCTCTTCTTCAGCTGTTTACATCTCTGCAGCAGAGATAGAAAATCATCAGACAAGGAGGACAGGAAACAGGAAGTGGAGCCAGCGATCGTAACGGACGCATACACCAGTAGGGGGCGTCTCTCCTCTCCACCTCGGTGACTGTTTCAGTCATCACATTGCAGTCAGGGGTTTCAAAGGCAGAATCTGTTTGTTGCTGGCAGCTCATTAGGGAGCGATCACCTAGTGACTAATGCCCTGAGAGGATTGCAGTATCCCTCCTTAAATGAAGCAGCCGGGCTCAGAGCCTGCAGCCAAACATAGGAGAGGCTCACTCACCCTGAGAGTGATGCTGTTTACTAATGAATATCTGTCATTTTCATTAACACTTTTTATTTATCTAGAGATGTGTTTATCCGAAGCGAGATACAATTGAGAAAGCAGGGTGAGTCAGTCCCTGCAGAAGTTGGGGGTTAAGGGCCTTGCTTAGGGGCCCAACAGTGACATCAATCTGTAAAACCCTAGGTTTTGAACTGGTGACCTTCTGATCGCGCATACAGTGTCTTAACCTACATTAGTACATCACTTTGCGTGAAATATCTGCTAAATAAATGAATTGTAAGTGTACTAATGCGAAAATGTGTGAGGAGTTTCCTCAAAAGAGGCTGCAGAAGATCCTGTGGTCCACAGCTAGGAACCCGGGCAGGCTTTTCCCATCCCTGCAGATCCTTTGTGAAGAGCATCCTGATCCTGCAACCATCTCCCCTACCGTGTGCCCCAGGCTTGTGAGGTGGCCTACTTCCTCTCCTCTCTCTACCTGGAAGGTTTTGATAAACGGCAGCCAGCGGAATACAGAGGACACCTTTGCCCTGGTCTGGCCCGTCTCTGATTTCCTCTGAATTGCTCCAGACTAACTTCCCCCCAGCTCCTCCTCCCACCTAGGTGACAGTTTATTTACTGAAGCACCTTCCCACCTCTCTTTATTATGGATAATTGAGCTCGTAAAGATCCGTAAAGAAGCACATAAATATTCATCTCATGAGCCACACAGCTCATTCTCTGGACTCAGTGTCTGGAGGCCATGTCTTTGAGGGGAATGACAGAGGGGATCTGAGTAAAGGTCACGTTTAAACATTTACTGGCCCTTTCTGGTTATGAATGCATTCAATTTAAATCTGAGTCCATACATGGAAAAATGGCATCCTATGCAAACACGCAAACATTACACTAACCAAAATCTTTGTAATATAATCCCAACTTTAATCATCAAAAATGACTGAATCTATGTAAATACGAAGCTAATCAAAATCCATGCACAAATGAAATCTGAGTTTAATTATTAAAACTTGCATCTGAACCCTTTTCTTTTATTTTTAACAGCAGTTTTCAGTTTCAGTACATCCTGTCAGTCATCTTTTCCTGTTTGAATTGTGTCTTGATAAGTGTTTGTCATATTTGCTTGTCAACTGTACTGTGTGAAATATGAAAGTTATGGCAAACATAAATGTGATCAACATGAAACTGAGTAATGGGTGTTTATTTGGGCCATGCCTCCGGTCTGGGGGTGACTGAACCCAAAACACTCTCCCTGTGTCGCACTCCTGTAGGTCGGTATGGAAGGACATGAATGGGAGGGAGTGTAAATCAAAGGGAAACTGCTCGCAAATTACTCATCCAGAGTTTACTCCCAGGTAGATGGAAACATGAAGAAGTGGACCTAATAAGTATTAACGTTAGTGATCAGTAGCAATTTCCGTGTCTCTGTTTGTTTCTTCTGCACTTTCAGGCTCGTTCTTATGTACGGTATCAGTCAAAAGTTTGGACACGCCAAGCCACCTACCAAGGGACATGTGACATCACATGACCTGGCCACCTGACCTAAACTCAGCAGTGGTGTTTTTGGTGGAGTCTGCCAGTGAATACCTCTATATTTCAGCAGCCAGTGAATGCTCAGTATATACATGGGAGAGCTGGAAAAGCATCCCAGGAGGCCACCTCATGAAACTGGCGTAACTGGGGTTAAGGGCCTTGCTCAAGGGCCCAATGGTGGGATCACTTTGCCAGCCCAGGGATTTGAACTGGCCACCTTCTGAGTCCTAACCCGCAGAGCTGCCCTCCCGCAAAAAAATATATTTTTTTAATACTTTTTTGGTCAGTGCTTAATTTATGTTATTTTATAGTTTTGATGTCTTTTATAGTTTACATGTATTTGCACCAATTCAACATAATGTAGAGAACAGCAGGAACCTTTCTGTAGGTAGGTGTGCCCAAATGTTTGACTTGTACTGTACATAACTAAAACTTCAGTCATTCATATTTCACAACAAATTCCGCTTCACCCACCTCATTTGTGCCAGATATTCAGTATTCGAGGGAAGTGCTGAAAAGGTAGGAGAAGAAGGTGATGAAATGTCAGAAAATGATTGTGGCCCCAACATCGAGTGTCTTAGTGCTCTTGTGCATTCTGGGAAAGCATGACAATTCTGCCATTTTGAATGTAGCCTGAGTGTGGTCCCACAATTGAGTGTCTTATACAGTGCCCCAGTGCATTCTAGAAAAGCACAATTATTCAGCCCGTTTTAATGTAGCCTGACTCTTCACCATGTACATCATTTGACTGCTTCTTCTTTCCGTATCCAGCTTTCATCTCTCCTGGTGGCACAGATTTCCAGCTGTTAATGGAGGCCTTATTCTACCTTCTGTGACTTAACCGGGAGGAAGCAAACACACACACACAAACACACACACACACACACACACACACACATGTACACAGCCATGTACGCAGACAAATATGGACAGAAATATAGTGCACTGATGACTCAGTGAAACCATGATTTATAATATCATAGTGAGTGAAAAATAAATGGAAAATGGAGTCATTTAAGACCACAGGGTCAGTTCTGATGATTTTTCGCAGTTTGGAGTCTTGCTAGTGATTTCCTGTTAATATGTACCCCATTAAAGTCTACCTGCGGTGGCATTTGTTCCGAAAGCCACAAACACACTCTTTCTTGAGGCTCCGCAGGCGCCAGAGCTTCAGCCGCCCTGCTGGTACCGCAGTGTCCCTCTCTAATGGACATGTCCTCCTATTGGCCGCTCCATTCCCTTGTGGGCACATCTACAGTTTGCTCTGCCTTCTCCCAAGCAAAGTAAACAATCACAGTAGATGTTTGGGTCGGTGCCTTGAGATCATAGGCTTGCGGACATTTTCAGGGCAGGTTCCAGTCAGCGGTGCCCTCGCTCTGGCCGAAGGGGATCGCACTGAAGTCACGCTATTTATAGGTCTTCCAGAACACCAGCCAAACCATCTGGGGAGTTCATTATTTCAGTCAGCATGAGGAGCACATCCACACCGGCAAATCTCAAAGGTGATTCATTGTTATTCATTTTTTCACGACTGAACCATGTAATGTCGTTTAGGAGTTACTCCTTCAAAGCTGAACTGAGAATTAATTTGCTAAAATACATTTTTTAGAGTATTACTCTCTGCGATCATTGGTCTCTCAGTGATTAATGAGGGATCCTGTTTCTTCACATCAGCGTCACATTCCCGGCATCTCTCTTCCAGCACTCCTTACTGCTGACACTCCCTGTTGCACCATCAGAAACTTTCTTTCCTGATAAAATACATCCGAGGCCCCCTGTGGATGTTGAACATATCCAAGCTCCAAAAAGCTGCTGAGAGGAGCACGGAAAACAAACCAACGTGCCTTCAGTTTTCTTCTCTTCTCTTTTGATTGATCAAAGAAAGAGTCTATTCCTATCCCGAGAACAGCGGCTCTATTTATGTGACTTACACCACTTTCCTTATAGGCATTTGATTATCTCTTGATTAACCAGGAAGTCACATTTCATTGGTTAGCCTGTGAATAATTTGATACACCCCAGCTAAGTGCCCCCCAACACCAACCCATCAATTTATTACCACTTGGCAATGTTTCTGTATCTCATGATTGTTATTTCTCTTTTATTTTATATTAATCACCTAGTTATCCTTCACATGGTGCCACCACTAATCCAGTCGTCAAAAGTATACTGCCTCCCATGTCCTCCAACCTTCATCAGAGGATAGTTGTTCTAGCAACTGCGCCTTATTGGCTATCACCACCTGCTCTGGGTCATGGTACCCTTATAACACAATAAAAAAAAACACTCCTGTACCATCGCTAAAATTATATTCAGTGTTTGAAGTGGGGAAAAACAGGTGCCAGTACTCCACCTTGTCATTCAGTAGCAGGTGCGGTTACTCCCATTATTACTCAGTACCAGATGCCAGTACTCCTCTTGTCATTCAGTACCAGATGCAGGCACTGAGCGGTGAAAGTACTCTGAAGAGAAAAACAATGAGGTGCTGGTACTGTGTACTTGTAAGTATTGGCCCACTTCAAGAACTGATTATTTTTCCAGCATAAAATGGAGCTAATGTCTTAAATGGGATAAGGATTAAATGGGATAAATATCAAAAAATAAATACAACCTAGTAAACTAAAATAAGAACCGCTACTTAAAACATTAAACTCTTTATACTTCCCACTTTTCTAAAACTGCTAAAACTACTGAAACTTGTACGTAACTGCTCCTATCATTCAAGGGACAGAACAAACTGAAACATTTCCTCTCACACCCCTACAGAAAGTACAGCGTGTGCCGTAACAAAGCGCTTGGAGCCTGATCGGCTGCCTCGCTGACCTCCTTGCCACTTTTATGTCTGCGTGTTCTCGCAGTCTGCTTGCCTTGCAGTTTATCGCCTTGCTCCCACCACAACCCTTGGACCAGTATCAGATTATCTGTTTGATGTTGCTCTGAATCTGATTCGGGACCCTGTGGTGTGGTGAAGCCTTGCGATGAGGTGAATCCGTGCGGTGTGGTCCTCTCCTTTAACTGCCCATCTCTTGTTCCCTTCATTTTATGACCCCCTTATTCTTGCATCCCATTTCTGCTGCGCAGTGATGTTGTTTCCCACCCAGCTGTGGGGAGCGTCTTAATTCAGGGTGATGCAGGTGCACTGGTGTCTCCCATCCTCTTCTGTTTTCGGATCCCCATTCTGTAAATGTAGCTCATTTTTTATTGGGGCCTTTGGTTTTAATATGCACACATTAGTCTTTGTTGTACGTGCCATTCAACAGGGTTTAAATGGCCCAATAGTGAAATCAATATGCTAATTCGGGTTTTTTTGGGGTGGTGTGTGGCTCTGTGGTTAGGATAGTGTGTTTGTCCTCAGAAGGATGTTGGTTCAAATCCTAGGGTTAGCATCGTGATTTAACTGTTGAACCCTAAACCCCAACAGTTACTGACTGTATGTGCTTTGGATAAAAGGTTCAGCATCTTAACCCACTGAGCCACACACCACTCCTATATGATTTCCACACCAACTTTAAGAACAGGAATGACATCCTTGTCTGACAATATTTATGTCTTTATAGAAGGAATGATGTGTCTGCCTGGTAAGTATCTTTGAGGGGAATGTTCCAGCGGTAGCCCCAAAAGGCCATTTGAAAGTGAATATTTATATCAATAAATAATAGGAAAGTTCTTAGGAATGATGGAAGGTTATGGCAGCCTGTCTGGTAAGCCACTGACAGCGTCTTAGCCTCTATATTTCATTCATAATCTCTATTCCAAGTGACGTATCTCCCTGCAGGATTCCTCAGATCCTCGACATCCTTCATATCATCAAAGATCCACGCTTTCTGTAAGTTGGTGAGCACCAAACCGCAGAGGAGATATGCAGGCCACAACCACATGGGAGGCTCAGAGTCTTGTAGTCTTGATATCCTAGAGTTGGGAATAAGCGGGACATTTTAAAGAGCTGTCCTGTATTGTGACCCCTCTATGGCCTCTTGGCCAGTTGACCCTGCAGCCAGAGTCACTTCCCTCCATGCAGGAGTCCCCATGCTCTAGGCTGCTGTTTCAGCTTCCTGGCAGGAGTGTTGTACTGGTGCCAGAGGAGGGATTAGGAGCCAGTTACAGGGTTGGGAAGAAATCCTGCTTGGGTTTCCCTAGCAACGTGAAAAGTGCACATAGTCTGAAACTAGCATCCTATCCAGGGCATCCTCTGCTTTGAGCCTTGTGCTGGATAAGCGAGCATGGAAAATGAACCGATAGATGCTGCATTTGAGTGAATCATAGTGATTTCTTACGGTTTAAATCTGTGCTTGTACCACAGGGACGGCTCAGTGTGTTGTGTGTCTCCAGGTACACGTGACATTCGGCGTGACACAAATAGCCACTTCTGCTCCAACCCTCCTGAAGTTTTCATGGATGATCCATCTGAGGAGCTCCAGAATAACCTTCTCCTCTCTCCTTCACCTTTCTCAAACCTTCCTCTTCAGATTGTCATTTTCTATGCCATTCACACGTTTTCATGATTAAAATGTCACCTGCTCACGACATTCTATGCATCTGCCTTTTATGAATGCTTTCCTCATGTTTTCCCCAAAGTCTGCACGTTTCTTGCACCTAGAAAGGATTTTCGCACGACTTCTCACACGCAGGAACCAGAGTCAGACTCAGAAATGCCTCACTGTTGATTAAAAGAGACACAAAAAGGTATGTCTTCGCATAATGCCCCATGAAGGACCCCGACGTTCTCCGCTAACCCTGACCCTGACCAATGAGCCTCTTCGCGCAGGTGTTTTAAGAAATTTCTGCACTTTTCCAGCACCAGGAAAGTATTCTGGTACTTCATGCCATGTTTTTGAAATGGCACTTTTCAAGCTGCTTTCCTGTTTTGTGCACTTCCTGGTGCTGACTATAGATTCACGGCTCAGCTGAGCAGGATAAATAATTTCTCTGCGATTGGTCTTTTCACAGAGAGGATAAGGAAGAGAACTTTAATCTCTTCGTGCCGCAGTAATGTCGCCTCTAAGTTTCACGTGCCGTTTTACGGGGGTGGGGGGTGTCATTTGGATTTGTGCGGCTGCTGACATATTTTTGCCTTGGCTTCTGTCAGGCGGCTGCGAGCTGTTGGCTTCCAGGACTGAGATAACTGGCTCTCTTGCATGTCTCCTCGTGTCTCCATGTACCTGCAGCACTAATTGCAAGCGGGTTTTCTTGTTAGGAGGTGTTTGAAGCAGTTGCACCCCCTGCCTCCTAAGCTTCTTGTCGCACTCTCTCTGTTTCCTCTGTCTGCTTGTTTACACATATGCGCTGTGGCACTTATATAAGAGTTTACTTTAATTCTCTTTGGAGGTCGTTTACAGCGGCCATTTTGTACTCAAGCAAACATTCCTGAAATTCCTGGGAAATTCCAGTTTAAGCACCACTGTGGCCAGCTGCTGATTCTGGACATCTCGGTCTTGCTTCCTAATTTCCTTGCCCTCCCAGGCTGTTGTCCTGCAAAAGCCTTACCTGATAATGACCTCACACCCCGGAGCATCCTCCACAGGAAGCTGTCTCCAGATCTGCACCTTGAGCTTGGTACACCATGCTAGCTTTGCTCCTCAGTAGAGATCATTACATTTCATAGCTGTTTTAGGACTGAAACTCCCATTGGTTAATCCAGGACTCCAGAGCTGTCCGTCATCTCATCGCTCACCAGTCGAGTCATCGTTCATCTTCAGCCCATCTGCTTCGACACCCTGCTGGCCCAGCATCAGCCAACAAGAGCACATGGTCTGGTGATGCTGCACAAGGGAGAGCCAGCAGGAAGCTGCAGCCCAGACACGGCTCGTGGTAGACGTCCATCAGCACCTCCATCCAGTGTTTGCTCCTATTTCTGCCAAACGCCTTATTTGAGGTGCCAACATCATGCCAAGCTCTCGAGTAGGTGCTGTGTCCACATCTCTGCAGGACACTGGCACAGTGTGATGTCAAGCATATGGGTGCAGGCTACAGATCTTTACAAACATATGAAAACATTGCACATGTTGGAGGTGCAGCATTTTTGGGGTTACCCCCGGCTTCCCCTTCAGAGGCATACACAAACTCCAGTTTCCAAATGGGAGAGGACAGGCCCTCTTGAGGGAATTGGAGCTTGGCTGTTATGCAGCTCTGAGGACAGCCATTTTGTTTCAAGATGGACCCCGCCGTGCTAGATGTCTCTGCATGTGCCTCTCAAGCCCAGCCCCCTGTTTGGTGTCTCATTTCGTCATGTTGGCTGTTTTTCATGTTCTAATTGCCTAGAGCTCATTTGCACTAATGAGATGTGACAGAAACTCACAAGAACTTGAATGAACAGAGCGCCTTTCGGCCTGTAGCGCCTCAATTTGCACTTGTATTTGTGTTTAATTTGTGTTTATCGGGCGCCAGAAGGACATGCAAAGTAAGGTTTTCATTGCACAGTGTAACTGACTGTTTACCCTGCGTATGACAATACGCTCTTGAGTTTGATGAAATGCTTGCAGTGAAAACAATGCGGCATATTCAGAAAATGTCTCTTTTATTAAAATTTATAGGTTGTTTACATTTTTCTCTGTGTCCTCCCCTTTCAACTTAACAAACAGCCTGGGAAATAGATTCTTTGCTGTGGTAATATCTCTGATTTCACTGCATTAGAGATTAAAGGACTTCCATCCTTATCTGCACAGGAACATTATCAGCTCGGCCCATCCTAGCCAACCGCTAGCAACCCATGGCTAATGCTGGGTTTCTGCTTCTTTCTTTTCTGGTGAAATCTCCTGCCATTAGTCCTGCAGTCACATCCCCAGTGGGTGTCACATCCCCAGTGGGTGTCACATCCCCATAATGTGAAACGTCTTCAGAAGGTGTCACATCCCCAAAGAGTATAACATCTCTAGAGGGTGTCACATCCTCAAAGGGTATTATGTGCCAAGAGGCTATCACGTCCCCAGAAGGTGTAATGTCCCTAAAGGGTGTAACAATTTAATTTCCTCTGGTGCCCCATAATCACCCAAGAGCGAGAGTGTGAATTGTGGGATTGGAGAAGCTTGTTTATACCTTCAGCGAGCTCTTTGGGGTGGCTGGTGGCATCTATGGATCTGGGGATGTTTGTGGACAGACTTTCTGACAGCTTGACCAAGTCACACATGTAACTTCTAGCAAAGATTGCCGTTATTTCCAGTTGGGTGTTCTGACAACTGGTGTTCCAGTTGGGTGTTCTGTATGGATGTGTCAGTTAATTCATTTCTTTGTAGACACTCTGTCTGTATTCTTTTTAGAAAATGTCATCAGGTTTGAGAATCCATGCATATTTTTTGTTTTTGGAAACTTTAATACATTTTGGCTTGAAAAATCAGAACACTGCCATATTATACACTAGTATGTAGTCTCTGCTAGAGATAATACTTCCTAGAAAAGGACATTGAGTTTATTTATCAATAACCAAGTTGAAACAGTTCGGGTGTTTAGCTGGTGTTAACTCTGCTATTTCAAGCTAGTATTTCATGGTGTATTTAATGCCTGCTGCTTCTGAATGTATGTGCGGCTTGTGGCTATATGGGACACTAGATACATAAATAAATGCTGAGGAGCATGAAGATGCCGAAATGCCTCCAAATCAGGCAGGTGGAGGGTGGTGGGGAGCGTGGGGAGCGTGAGAGTGGGCGGAGGGTAACCCCATGGTGTCAGAGCCACGCCGTACGGGCAGGACTCCCTCATGTGATGGTAATGGACAATGCTGATTCTGGCTGCCGTTCCCTTTACTCGTTATGGCATTTCAAATGAATTGTTTTTATAGAGGAGGTGTTCAGGACAGATGCTTGGGGGTGGGGGGGTGGCCTGGCCGGCAGCCCGGAGTGGTCCGGCTCTGCGTGTGCGCCCCCTGGAGGTTGCTGCGTGGTGCCGCTCTTGGCCATCAATGGCGTTTTCCATTCGCCGCCGCTTCTGCTCCCACAGATGTCTCCCACCAGCTTTGACGCACGGCGGCCAAGCAGGCACTCTGGGCATGAACAGAAGAGCTGATTAATCAGCGTGTGGACTACAGCGCTCTTGTTCTCCTCACCCGAGACTTGCGCAAGCACGGTCTGGCCCCCTTGGTTCTGGTCCAGACGCTGCTGCTCCCCACCATTACGGGCTTTGGAGCATGTGTGGAACGACCTTCGGGCTGAAATGCAAACATCTCCCAGGCTGGTCCTTCAGAGTAAGATCAGTCCTCCCATCCCGAAGGGCATTATATCTCAACAGCATTATATCTCAAGTGCCACTGACTTGTCTGCCACCACCAAATCAAAACAAATTCATTCAAATGGAACTAGCGAGATAAAGATACTGAGAGATAAATCTGGAGTTCGTTCACATTTTGGAGTGCCTCTTCTGAATTGGAATCCACCAGCTTGTAGGCCTCTAATCTACCATGTTCACATGGCAAACAGATGAATTATTGTTTGAAGAATGATTCAATCATGAATGGGGGGGGCAGGCTTATGATTGCGGGGCCAGGCTTATGACTGGGGGACCAGACTTATAATTGGGGGTCAGGCTTATGATTGGGGGGTGGCTTATGACTGGGGGGGAGGCTTATGACCTGGGGGCAGGCTTATGGGGCTCGGTTTGCATTCTCCCTGTCCAGCTAATGCTTATGCGGGAGGAAGTAAGCAGGAGGTTTGGGTTGCCATTTTGGTCCTCTGGGAGCTGTAGGAACCTGGTACTGAATTGATTGCACAGTTAAATGTACACTGGGAGTGTGCTTATCCTTGTGCGTGTCTGTGTGTGTGTATGTTTGTGATTATGTTTATATTACATTGTGGGGGCTATTTGGTCCCCACAATGTGATAAAAACATGTCATTTTGACATTGTGGGGACCATTTTTCAGGTCCCCACAAAGGTCAGTGAATGCAATCAAAAAACAAAAAATGCCAAAAGTCTCATATTTCGCTGGGTTACTTATGGTTAAGGTTAGGGCTGGGTAGGGGTAAGGTTTTCATGTTGGGATTAGAGTTTTCCCTATAGAAATGAATGGAGAGTTCCCACAAAGATATAATTACAAAACTGTGTGTGTGTGAGTGTGATTTAGGCATAGGGAGCTTTTCAGCAGAAATGAAGTCCCTCCCCAAAATGACTAAGCTTGGTTTTAGGTGTGTCTTTCAATATTTACAGTGTTTCCATGCGAAAGCCATTTCACACACAGACATAGCAGCCTGCAATCCAGCCATCTGCCTATGAGTCACCCTTTTAGAGAAACTTGGGATTTACCTGTTTCTTCTTCGTCTTCTCATGAAATGTCACGCTTTCATCCGGGATCGATCCCCCTGGCTGCAAAGATGGGACGGTTGCTTCCAAGGCGTTGGAAGATTGATTTGTCAGCGATGACAAGCTGGAGTAGGTTAACAGGTGTAGGGGGTGTAGAGTAGACTTTGATTGCCTGATGACACATTATTTTGTATACACTGTGACTCAGTGTGATGTTTGAAACCGCCATCTTGGATTTCCTCCAGTCCTTCCTGGCAGCCAGTTTGTAGCCAGCAGAGATAGAGGGAAGTTGCTCTGCCAGCGATGAAAGGGGCCACCACAGGCCCCACCATGATCCTCATGTGCCGTGCCGGTCCCTGTCTCAGATCTCTGCACAGCTGGCTACTCTCTGCCACCATTATCGGAGCCCCTGGCCCTCTCCCAACACAGCCACTTGGCACATGCTCGGCAGCGGCGCGGCTGTCCTGCGCAAGATGTAGCGAAATCCTCCCCTTTTGTGCCAGGGAGTTACATAACGAGCGGCGTTTCCCAAGAACGCCTGCCAGAGTGGTTTGCTGTGCAGGTGTCAGTGCTTTAAGTTAAGAGTATCAGGAAGCCGGCGTGAACGGCATGCGTAGGGGCGCCATCCTCCCCCATTGCCCACATTTGCCTGACACGCCTTTTTATCCTGGTTTCCATGGCGATCAGCCTGACACAGGAAGTGATGTCCGTGTTGTCGTGTCAGCACATTTTCTTATATGTGCCAAACCTGTGGTCCGGCTCATTCCCAAAGCTGCAGCGCCACAGTAGGAAAAAGGATCTGCATGGACTTGGATTTCCATTTAGACAGCTTGGGGCGTGATTACAAGCCGAGATATCGAGGCTGTTATGAATTAGATGGGGTACCTGCACATATGTTTGGAACGTCATTCTGCATCCAAATGCCCCATCTGGCTGAGCTACCTCTAGCGCAGGGGTCTCCAACTGATGAGCCACACCTGCTCTCAGGTAAATATAAGGCTCATCAGAAGCCAGGTAGAATAGAAAACCTACTGGACAGTAGCTCTCCAGGACTGGAGCTGGAGACCCCTGCTCTAGCTTATGGTCTTCCATGGAGAATGCTGTGTGGCTTGGTAGGTTACAGCCCTGTGTCTGTGACCGGAAGGTGGCTGGTTTTAATCCTGTGGTCTACAGATTAAATTTCTTGTTGGACTCCTGAGCTAAGCCCTTAAATCCCAGTTGGTCCTAGGGCTGACTGACCCTGATTTCTCAAAAGTCTGTTTTGATAGAAGCATTCTATTAAATGAATGTAAGGAAATGTTTTCTGCGACGGCCTCTCACATGCTTTGTTTAAACACTTCACAGTGAGCGACGTGTCCAGCTAAAGTGGCCTCATGCTGGTCCACAGAGCGACACCTGTGGACGGGGTGCAGGTCGGCATTCGGTCATGAAAGCACTTATGAAGTTTGTGCTGGTCAAGGCACACCTAGGAGATGAAATGGTAAAAGTCATTGGCCCCCATCTGTACCTGGCCTGCCCCCCCCCCCCCCCATTCCGCTTTCCCATAAAATGAGGTTCAGGGTGACCCGTACGATAGAAGGACGACAGCTGGTGAGCTGACGTTCTCATGGTTTAATAAGAGTCGCTTTTGAATCATCTTGCTGCATTTCTGTCCCCCTCCTGCCGGTGACGCCAAACCTCTGAGTTTTCAAATAGCAGCCGCAAGGAAGCAGAGAGATAAGCCACCTGTAGGACGCGATTCGAGCCTCCAAAGGTGCGTCTCTAACTCCCCATTCTCTGCTCTGCTTTTTTTCCAAGGAGAAATTTGGGTAGAATTAATCAGCGTGTTTGGCAAACACTTAGCGTGCGATTCTGCAGTGGCAATTAAGGGAAATTAATGAATAAACAGAAAAAACCTAATTGCTGATATGGAATAAAGTGAAAATGATTTCCTGTGTGCTGGCAGGGAGCTGATGGAGAAACACTCTTAATAAGAGGCAGATTGGAGGATTCTGCTGTCGTATGAGAACAGAGATGCACGTGATCAGTAACGCTGCTTGGGGCTTGTGGGAAAACAGCCTTGAGTGATGGAAAAGCTTTCTTCAAAGGATGCTACTGATAGGACCGTCTGCCTGTGCAATTCAATTCATTTTTATTAAGTGCTCTTTCCAATATTGCAGCCCTGGAGTGTTCTGCATATACATATATAAACAGCCGGTACACTGTGCAGGTGGGGGAATCCAGAAGAGGAGAGGAGAGAAAAAAACCCCTCCTTAGATTGAGGAAAAATGACTCAGGGGGGCTCAAGGTCAACTGGCTGTCTTTTCCTACCAAGCATGCATACAGCACACATTCAATTGGAGGTCCAGGTACCAGCAAGCATGTAGGGGATGCTCTCCTGGTCTTTCATCTAAGATAAGGTATGATCTGTTGGATGCAAAGGACGCAGTGGATATTAATAGGAGTAGGTTGAAAAAGTGACCAGGTGCAGAATTTAGGTTTGGAGAGAAGGGCACGGCAGGGTTGTGATCATCTAAAGGACACATTTAGTAGGGCTGAGGTTAGGGATATCAACCAGACAAATTAACCAAGCTAACCAAATTGGTCTAGCTAGTACAACTAGCTAAACTAGGCAAACCAAAAATACAAACCAAACTAGATAAACAAGCTACTAAAACCAGACAAGTGCTTGATCCTGGACAGAGAAGTGATCTCTAGTGCAGTGTTACCCAGTCCGGTCTTCGGGGACCCGCAGACAATCCTTATTTTTTGCTCCCTTCCAGCTCCCTGCCGGACAGTACACGTGTGTGTGTGCAGGTCTCTGAGGACTGGATTAGGAAACAGCCATCTAGTGGATGGCCGTTTATTTAGTTTCTCTAGGGGCAGGTTGTGGTTCAGTGGGCTAAGCCTGTGTGCTTGTAGTCAGATGGTTTTCAGTTCAAACCCCATGTCTCTGGATCCTTGAGCAAGGCCCTTGAGCCGCAGCTCCTTGAGCGCCCCAACAGGTGGCTCCCTTTTGCAACCTGCTTACTCTGCAAAGATCAAGTGGAGGGAGGCATACAGACAGTTTCCTCACAGGGAATAATAATGTGTTAATTATTATTAGTGCTTCACCATAGACCCCTCACGACTTTTGACCGAGAGAGGGGTCACTCTGTGAGCCCCATCTGCAAATCTGAGTGTGCCAAGGAGAGACCTGTTAAATGGCTTTATCTTGTCTGCCCTCTGCTAGTTTCTGGGGTTTTCAGAACCGCTCACATTACTGTAGCCAGTGATCCTCCTAGGATCCATTCCTCCTAAAGCTTCCTCTTCAGACTCCTCTATATGGACCATTCTAAAGTGACCGGCTCTTGTCTTCCTAGCTACGGCTGGCCTTCACAATGAGGTTTAGGGGAGGCCAAGGCTTTAATTTATGGTGTTTCAAGCTGCGTACAAACATACATTAGCTATACTTCTTTGATCCCAATGGATCACTTATGACGAAAAGGTTGGACTACAAAGGGACTTGAACCCTCAATCTTCTGATATAAAGTCAGACACCTTATCCATTAGGCCACGTGGTCCTCAGCCTGGGTGGCTTAAGGAATGTTGTTTTATGTTACCAAGTTTAAATATGCAACAAACTGCTGTCTGGATTTGTGATATTATGTGTTAAAGGATGAAACAGATTTAATTTTCTATTGTATTTAAATGGCCTTAATAAAGATGGCTAATATTCCGGGATTCGTACCCCACACACCCTGTTGTCTGTATCCCGCTCATTCTCCTCCAAATTGCCCTGTCCGTGTTCATTAGTTTTTCGCATCTCACCAGAAAACAGGGTTTATTTGTTGCTTTGTATTCTGTGTTCTCCCAATCTTACCCTGTTCCTGTAAGTCTGAGGTACACTTCCCAAGCCAAGGTGTGTGGTATGTGGCTCACAGGGTTCGACATTTGTGTCGGTAATCTGAAGGTGACTGGTTTGAATCCCAGTATCTTCTGAACCTTTGAACTTTAACCCCCAGTTGCTCATGCGACTGGCTGACTCTGCTTTCTCAAGAAACAATGTTGCTCTGAGTAAACATGTCTGTGAAATATAGTGCATTTTTAGGTTTTCCCACTGAAACCAGCCTCAAAGCAACACTCCATCTTGCACTGGAATCCAGCCTGGCAGGTTCATACCTGTGTGATAATCTGATCCCAGCATGTACTGGGCCTCCCCCCCCAGTACTCACCATTACCGCCACCCCCGCTATGCCAATCTGTCTCAGCTGGACTCCCTCTGCACCCCCGTGAAGTCGCACCTGCACCTGAGTGGGGAGTCTCGCCCCCAGGAGGGGGGCTGTCCATGTCCCACCCCGATGCAGCTCCTTTCGGAGCCATGGTGCCCCCTAGAGGGGAGACCTGGAAATGCAGGTCTCAGATGAGTGAGCAATGGCAGCCTGTTGACTCACTCTCTGACATTTTGTGGGCGTAATGAAGAACAACAGAAGAAAGACAGACGATAAAAAATGACACAGGCCTTACATGAATTGTTAGCTGCTTAGTCTCAGAACATGTGTTTTTTGTTTCAATTTGTCATTTTATATGCTGAATTCACTCAAAGAACAGGAATATTTAGTCGGGGACATTTTCAAGGTCCATGCTTAAATGTAAAGTGTGACATCATCTCCAGATATATTGAACAGAAGTAGATGCAGTCCACTGGTTACGAACCAGATCTGTTTCCTAAGTCTGTTGTTAAGTTGAATTTGTAGCTAATTAATGATTATACAGTAATAATAAAAGTAACTACATAGGGTACTGCACTGTATATTGAATCGATGAACCGCTGAAGTAGCGCGATGTTTTCCCATCCATCACAAAGTAGTGTGTGTTAAGAACCACTGCATTTAACTCAACTTTTTAATATAATAGGCTTTATGGCAGTGCGATCATAAGTACGAGTTGTCCATAAGTTGGGTGTAATGAAGGTTTTGATTAAAAACTCAGATGTATAAGACTTGCAGCCTCTGGACTGCAGCAGGGGCGAGGCTAATGTTGTTCAAACACTTGCACTTTGATTATATGCTTAAAGCCTTCATTTTGCACCTTATTTTTATGCGGAGCAGGTTTGCTGTTTCTGTGGCCCCACTAAAAAATTCCACCTCCTCTCACCCCTGTAGTGTAGTGCTTTTTTGTGGCCAACAGGGGGCCTTGGGAGGCTCATATAAATGTGAGGCTTGAGTGGTGGTAAATATGGCCGCTGACCTTGTGAATATAGTATTTCTTTTACATTCGCTGAGCCCTGCTGCAGACTTCATTCAGCACAGATATTCAGTGGCCTCAGAACAGTGAAAGAAGAGGGAAGATCTCAGGGGACTTGCTGATGCTGAGGATGGCTTCCTTCAGGTTTAATTATAGCCCAAAGTGTTGATCAGTACAGGGGGTCAGAGCATCTGAAAATGCGAAGATCCCAGTAGCGATTCAGGGCATGTTTGGACAGGAAGCCCGGGAAATCATGTCTGACTATCCGTGGCAGCTGACGCGGGAGGGATGGGATGCAATGGTGGAGGCATTTTCATTGCGAGAATTTCATTGTGTAAATAAATCATAAGATGTCTCATCTCAGTAAATGTGAAAAAGAAAGAAGAACAATGAACTGGCACAGAGAAACAGACAAATAAATGTGAAGGTCAACCCATCACGTAATACTGACGCAAACTCCTTTGTCTCATGCAGTCATTATTTTGGGAAGGGGAAGGTTTGCAGAAACATTGTGTTCTGCCTACATTAATTCTAATGTATCTTGTTTAACATTATTGTTTAACACCTGTCCTGCTGGCCTCCCTGTCTTCCTCCTCTTCCTCCTTTCTGCCGACAGAAGCCAAAGGGAACAGTGCCCTTGGCTGGAACCTAAAATAGCCTGCAAGGGATGCCACCAGAGACACAGGGTTGTGTGCAAGTGGGTAGATAGCAAGAGTCTGTTCTTCTCATCAGACATCAGTGGAGCGCACATCGAGCAGAAGATCCCAAAGCGGACATTGAACAGAGGATCCCTTAGTGGACATCAAGTAAAGGATCTCTAAGAGAACATCAGGCAGCAGATTGCAAATTGGACACGGAACAGGAGGATCCCTAAGCGAACGCTGAGCAGAGGATCCCTAAGCAGACATTGAGCAGAGGATCACTAAGCAGACTGCACAAGATGATACTGAAGCAGACGTTGAGAAGAGGATCCCTAAGCAGACTGCACAGGAAGATCCCGAAGCAGATATTGAGCAGAGGATCCCTCAGCAGACTGCACAGGAGGATCCCGAAGCAGACGTTGAGCAGAGGATGTCTAAGCCATGGTTTCTTGAACGCCCTGAAAATTATACTGTCCGTGTCCACCCATCCATCATCTCACCAGCTGTCCCGGAGTGGGTCATTAGGGGGTGCTATGGCCTATCCCACATTCCACAAGGTTGGCGGACACATTGTTGGTGCCATTATTTGGCAGCAATCGGTGAACATGAAGACCTTTAAATATATGGCATTAGTATATCAGTCTGATGTTTCGTAGCTACTTAAAATTGAGGTGAACCGCGCTCCTCATTGATGTAATTTAATGTGACCCGTAACCGGCTGGTTTGCCAGGCTGCCCTGGCAACAGACAGACTCTCTCCATCAATTTAGACAGGATACAGGACTCAGCCATCCTCAGCTTCATCATCATCATCTTCATCATCAGCAGCATAATTATTATTATTATTATTATTATTTTTATCCTCTGTTTTCAGGTTGTCCTTGTGTTTGGCTAGGTTTCTTCTGGGTTCAGCGGCTTTCTCCAAAAATATATGGATGAGAAAACTGATGGCTTTAAGCTGCCCGTGGTGTGTGAGTGGGACCCTTTGACGGGCTGGTGCCCCCCACCTTATCCCCGGTACTGCTTGTACTGGATACATGTATATGAAGTGCCTCGCAGTGCCTTGCCCCCGTAGTACCGGTACTAGATACATGGATATGAAGTGCCATTCAGTGCCTTGTCCCTTGTACTGTCTGTACTAGATACATGGATATGAA
>JAODKC010000041.1:121806-143780 GCA_026777985.1 Mormyrops attenuatus | reverse complement strand
GTGCATGTGTTAAGTGTTGTGAAAAAGTGGACATGGTATTGAGGCACGCGTTAAAATGATTGGAAAAAACTGTAATAAGCATGAAAGTGATATAAATCACATACCATAGCTGTGCACGTCACACACCTCAACCTGGTTCAACATCCAAGACGGAATTATAACAACACCATCAACAAACACCAAATGATAGAGTTTCTCATTCACTGACGACTATAGAATCTATACTACTTAACGTGTCCTGCTTCTGGTAGACCAACTTGATTGTTCGGTCTTTTCGGTCTTGAAATAAGATTGGATCTCTTTATTGTCCTAGACCCTGGAAATACATCTGCATACAAAGCAAAGACATATAAAGCTGTGTGTTAATGAAGTATTCCACAAAGTTTAATCTTTTGGGTAAACATATACTTAAAGCCCCTGATTTAGACATGGGACGCTCATGGTGGTTGGTACTGTGATAACGAAATGTCCATGAGTAACCGTAACAGTCCGTGTCCCGGTGCTGCATTTTCATTCTGGCTGCTTTTGATGGATGTAGGGTGCCATGTAGTGTTTATCTCAGAAGACAAGAACTCTGATTCTTGGGCATAAAGCACCGGTTTGAGGAACTGATGTGTGATGAACAAGTTCTGAGATGCAGGTAGAGAGCAAGAAGGTTCACACAGGGTAAAAACGAACAACGAAACATAAATTGTCGTCTTGTTGCCTTGATTATAAAGTATTGGGTAAACAATTAGATGGTCCACAGCTAGGATTTAAGCAAGTGAACCACTGGAGAAATTGTCATTCAGACCAGCGGAGCCTTCAAGGATCAATGTAAGGAGCTTCATCATCTGCCTTGTTTATTAATGAGTTTGCCCCAAGCTTGTGGTGAGAATAATATCGACTAGAATTTAGACAACAGCCTGGTTCAAATGGTACTCAGCTGTATTGATCACACATGTTTTTATATGAAGCAAACAAAAAGGGAAAATCTAATTCATTAGAAGATACAAGCAAGAAGGTGGCAATTCTGCTGGAAAATGCTAATTTACCCACCATGGATTAAAGTTGTTAGACTGGAGGTGTCACATGATGAATGAGTGAGGGGTGTTAAGTGTGTGATGAATGAGTGAGGGATCTTAACTGTATGATGAATGAGTGCAGGATGTTAAGTGTGTGATGAATGAGTGTTGTTAAGTATGTGATGAATGAATGAGGCACGTTAAGTGTGTTATGAATGAGTGAGGGATGTTAACCTTTCAGCTTGTGCGCCAGGAACCTTGATAAACCCTAAAGAGGTGAAGCAAAAGAACTGTAAGATTGAAAAGACTACATATTACATAAAATCATATTAGCGTGATTGACAATTTAATACTGGAACTGAATAATTGTTATGCTGATCATTATTTTAGCACCATAGGATTTGACCTCCAACTCCATGAGTGCTGCATGATGGCTGATCCTGTGCTGCAACCCCCAACCTTGCTCTCTCCTGGATATACATTATATTGCCAAAAGTATTGGAACACCCCTGCAAATAAATAATAATAACTGATACTTTATTAATCCCCATAGGGAAATTGTCTTTATGCCTCCCTCAACTTGCTCTTTGCAGAATAAGTTGCCTACAAAGGACTGCCACCAGTGGCAGCTCCCAGGGAGCTGGGGGTTAAGGGCTTTGCTCAAGGAGTTGCAGACATGCTGAGGCCGGGTTTGAACCAGTGACCTTGTGATTACAAACACACAGGCTTAGCCCCCTGAGCCACACGCTGCCCCTTTGAATTCAGGTGTTCCAATCAGAGGTCTACAACGGGGCGGGACGCCCGCGGGACTCGTGGGACGCGGCGCGAAAGCATGTGGCGCGGGTCTACATTTGAGAGTTTCTTGCGGGAGCGGGACAGAAACTTGCGGGAGCGGGATGAAAAATCAGTCCCGCGCAGACCTCTAATTGGAATAAACGCAGAGCCGCGCCACAAATTTCAGTGTTTCCCTATATTTTTTGGCCCATCCTATACTACACCAGCCTTGCTTGCGGGATTCAGCGGGCGGGAGCGGGACAAACCATAACAGATGCGGGCGGGAGCGGGTTGAAAAATTACACATTTCTGCTGGAGCGGGCGGGAGCGGGTCAGAAACTTGCAGGAGTGCGCAGACCTCTAGTTCCAATGACCTCCATAGGCACAGGTGTATAATATCAAGCACCTAGGCAAGCAGACTGCTTCTACAAACATTTGCGAAAGAACGAGTCACTCTCAGGAGCTCAGTGAATTCAAGCATGGTCCCGTGATAGGATGCCACCTGAGCAATAAGTCCATTTGTGTAATTTCCTCACTGCTAAATATTCCATGGTCAACTGTTAGTGGTATTATACAAAGTGGCAGCAATTAGGAACAACAGCAACTCAGGGAAGTGGTAGGCCACATAAAATCACAGAGCGAGGACAATGTGTGCTGAGGCGCATTGCGCAGAAGTCGCCAGCTGTCTGCAGAGTCAATAGCTACAGACCTCCAAACTTCATGTGACCTTCATATTAGCTGAAGAACAGTGTGTAAAGAACTTCATGGAATGGGTTTCCATGGCCAAGCAGCTGCATCCAAGCCTTACATCACCAAGTGCAATGCAAAACGTTAGATGTAGGACTCTAGAGCAGTGGAGATGTGTTCTTTGGAGTGACAAATCATGCTTCTCTTTCTGGCAATCCGATGGACGAGTCTGGGTTTGGCGGTTATCTGGAGAACGGTACTTGTCTGACTGCATTGTGCCAAATGTAAAGTTTGGTGGAGGGGGGATTATGGTGTGGGGTTTTTTATCAGGGGTTGGGCTTGGCCCCTTAGTTCCAGTGAAAGGAACTCTTAATGCTGCAGCATTCAAAATCTTTTTGGACAAATACATGCTCCCAACTTTATGGGAACAGTTTGGGGATGGCCCCTTCCTGTTCCAACATGACTGTGCACTAGTGCACAAAGCAAGGTCTATAAGTACATGGATGAGTGAGTCGGGTGTGGAGGAACTTGACTGGCCTGCACAGAGGTCTGACTTCAACCCGATAGAACACCTTTGGGAGTGGAGACCATGAGCCAGGCCTTCTCATTCAACATCAGTGCATGACCTCACAAACGCTCTCCTGGAAGAATCGTCAAAAATTCCCACAAACACACTCCTAAACCTTGTGGACAGCCTTCCCAGAAGAGTTGAAGCTGTTATAGATGCAAAGGATGGGCCAACTCCATATTAATTAAGGCCTATGTATTAAGAATGGGATGTCATTAAAGTTCATGTGTGTTTAAAGGCATGTGACCCAATACATTTGACAATATAGTGTATGTCTGAATAAAGGGAGTAATAAAGTATCACGATGCTGGCAGGATGTTGAATGAACCTGGTCTTGGTCACTTTACCAAGACCAGGATTCGAGCCGGCAACCTTCCGATCAGAGGTACAGTGGCCTACCCTGCTCATGTTAACCCAGAAGGCAGACCACATTGATTGGCAGGGAAGCTTTGAGTTCATGACTTATATAGCCTCAAATCGAGTTGTCTGCATCTGAAACATATTTACCATTTTTGTCGCTTAAGGCACTTCCTGTCCTGACCTCAAACTCCTTCCTGACTCTGATGCCAAATATTTAATGAACCCCAAACATAATCCATTCTTCACATTAATGGGGCTTTCGGGCTTTTGTTTCAGAGCCTCTGGACCCAAGTGTTTAATTTGTAGGGTGGGCGAAGCGTTCATAGATAAAGAGCGGAGGATGGTGGCTCGTATCGGCAAGATAGTGTTCTGGAGAGACAATGGCTGGTGTAAGACAGGCCCTGGGGATGGATCAGGGTATAATGCAGCTCCTGGGATGGATCACGGTGTAATGGGGGGCGCGTGGATAGATTAGGGTGTAATGTGGCCACTGGAGAGTGATCAGGGTGTAATGTAGGCCCCGGGGATGGTTCAGGGTGTAATGTGGCCCCTGGAGAGTGATCAGGGTGTAATGTAGGCCCCGGGGATGGTTCAGGGTGTAATGTGGCCCCTGGAGAAGGATCAGGGTGTAATGTGGGTCCTGGGGATGGTTCAGGGTGTAATGTGGGCCCCTGGAGAGGGATCAGGGTGTAATGAGCCCCCGGAGAGGGATCAGGGTGTAATGTGGGTCCCTGGGATGGATCAGGGTGTAATGTGGGCCCCGGGGATGGATCAAGGTGTAATGTGGGCCCCTAGGATGGATCAGGGTGTAATGTGGGCCCCAGGGATGGATCTAGGTGTAATGTGGGCGCCTGGGATGGATTAGGGTGTAATGCGGCCCCCAGAGAGGGTTCAGGGTGTAATGCAGCCCCCGGGGATGGATCAGGGTGTAGTGCGGGCCCCGGGGATGGATCAGGGTGTAATGTGGGCCTCGGAGATGGTTCAGGGTGTAATGTGAGCCCCGGGGATGAATCAGGGTGTAATGTGGCCCCCGGAGAGGGATCAGGGTGGCCCCCGGAGAGGAATTAGGGTGTAATGTAGGCTCCTGGGATGAATCAGGATGTAATGTGGGCCCCGGGGATGGATCAGGGTGTAATGTGGGCCCCGGAGATGGATCAGGGTGTAATGTGGACCCCGGAGATGGTTCAGGGTGTAATGTCGGCCATGTATTATACCACTACTCATAGCACCCCATTTGCATGACCCCCGCCCCCCAAGGTTTTGGGGACCCCTTTTCAACCTCAAGCAATCATTACACTAGATTATTGAGGCAACTTCTTCCATTCCATTATTTCCCTGTGTCTGTTTTCCTCTGTACAAATGGCAAATAGAGCTTCATTTCATATGTAATCCAGTTTCTTTTCTCAGTAAATGTACCTAGACCCCCTGTCCTTTATTCTCATTCCACACATAAAGTCCTCATTCCTTCTCTTCATCCCTTTGTCACATAGCTGTGAGCTTGTCTCACAAAAGCTAAAATGTGCATCCCTCCTGCTGGCCTGACTGTTCCTGATTGGTTGACTGGCTGGCCTGCCTGTTCCTGATTGGCCCATCAGTGTAGACCTTTGGGTGGTGAGACAGTGTCTCTATTTTGCTCTATTTCGGCAGGAGACATAGGCTGGGTGGAACTGTCGTCTGGATTTAGTTTGCTCCTCTCGTCCCCTGAGCTCCTCCAGGAGGGGAACATGCAGGATTGCACACACGTCTGTGTTGGGGGGGGAGAATCGTCCCGCCTTATTGTGCTTGTGTCGCCTCTCTCCATCCACCCCAAGTTTTTGTCCTTGACTCTTCTGACAAGCGCCCCCCCCCCCCCCCGCAGCTGCCCTTCAGCCGCCCCCACCTTCTCCCTGATGACCGGAAGTTAAAGTACAGGGTCATTCTCTGGTGTCTCCCTTCTAATTTTAGCAACTCTTAGTTCTCCCCAGTGGTCCGGTCTGGGTGAGATCCCCCCCGATGTGAAAGTGGACTCCCCCAAAGGTCTGGGTTCCGGAGGCTTTTGTCCACGTTGCTGTTGCGGAGCCCTGCTTGTAGCATGGAGACCTGCTCTTGCATATAAATAATTCAGACAGAGCTGAAAATGTCATTTTTTATGTAATGTCTGGGTGTCCTGACCCTGTTATCATGGCGTTTTATTTATTTAAGGAGTCATTCAGGCCCTTGGTGAGGGGGGGGCTCAGCAGAGTCCTGCGAGGGGCACTGAAAAAGACAGCGAATAGGCACTGGGATACAGCAGATTTCTCTCTCTCTCTCTCTCTCTCCGAGTCACTCTCTCTTTCCTTCAGAACACAAACACATGTTTACGGTATTCTCAGGAATTCACTTGTATGAAAGATTCCAGGCCTTGAAGCCAGAGGTTTCTTACAAAGTAGTATCGTGTGGCTTGTCATGGGTGCCTTTCCAAGTCGGGGTAGGAAGGCTGCAGTATTTGGAGGTGGTAATGTGTGATTTTTTTCTAGTATTACTTTTTCTCCCAGAAGGTTGCCCGCTTAAATAATAATTTACAGTGGGCCAAACATATGAGAGATGTGAGTGATATATATATATACACCTGAACCTGTTTTTTCTAGAATGAAGACAAACACTCAGCTGAGTCTGGTTTCAGGGGGTATCAAACAATGTCCTGAACCCACAAACGCTGGCACTAACTGCTACAGCTATCTTTGGTGAGAAAGATGGACCGCCTGGACTCAGTCCCCATCTTCCCAGAAACCCAGTGATCAGATCACATTGATGATTTTTGATGATCACATTGATGATCACTTTTTTTTTAACTTTTATTTCAGAGGTTTTTATCTTAGTTCATTCTATGTTTACCTAGTTCCAATATTTTTATTCTACAGTTTTATTGTTATTTTATCTATTTATTCTTTAGTAGCCACACCGCGCACACTGAGACCTGAGAAATCGTGTTTCGTTCTTATCATGTCAAGTGGTTTGAATAACAATAAAGCTGACTCTGATTCCGATTCTGATTCTGATGAAAAGTCCAGGGGATGGTAGGAACTTACCGTGAATTTCCACTTTCGTCCTTCTCGTACTCAGAGTCTGTCCCTGGCTAAGCCTGTTGCTTGGTGCTACGGTGGGGAGGTCATTTTGGGGGAGTCTGTAAATAAATGGCTCCTCACAAAGCCCAGCCAGTCTTCAGCTCCATGTCATTAACACTAAAGGAGGGCCTGTGCTGCTTTACATGGTAATTTAGCTTAGATCAAACGTTTGGGCCACTGAACTTCCCATGATGCCGTCTGGTCTGATTCGGTCTCTCGTCTTCATGGATCTCACCTCCTGGCTTGTCTTCCACATCCGCCTCACTCATAAAGCGTGTTGCCATCTGCTTCAAGGAATAAAGGAATTGGTGGAGTGGAGATCTCCACCCATCTCGAAGAGCTTCCTGAGCCTTCAGAGATGGTGAACGTCGCTTCGGGACAGCACCCTCAGGGCTGTCTTTATTCCCAGATGTGCTCTGACTGTCCCCTTGTGACAGGACACCTTCATCTCGGCAGTCATGCTCTAACCTTCTGGCTGAGTTATTTTGGCCAATAAGAAGCAGCATGTAGCTCAAGCTTGACCCAGGTTTGGTCTGCGAAATCTTGGGTAAACGACAGCTAGGGAAGAAGCAAACTGATGAGTATGAGGCAATGAGACACCCCTGGTCCTTCTCATAGCTCTGTCTGTCTGTCTGACTGTCTGGTGTGTCTGTCTTCTTAGACATACAAAAATAGACCTACAACCGCAGAAGCAGCGAAATCCCAGACTTTTGATCAACAAACATGGCTGTCATTTCCAGCTATGTCTTTCGCTGTTTTTCTCTTGTCAGGTTTATTCCGTTGCCGTGTGGGCATATGTATAATCTACCTCCCACTTTCAATGGTACTTTATAAAAAACCATTTCAAGAGAACTGGAAATGAATTTATTATTTAGTATGACTTCAAAATGACTTTTATAATACTCATTTCATCATAGTAGAAATTTCTAGAGAGCAGGCTACCCCCTGCTCAGGGAGGCCGAGGCAGAATGGCTTAATGTGAGGCACACAATACCGGACAGCTCACGCTTTGGAGAGCCCCATTAGCAGCGTGAGAGCGTGAGAGCCGCCCTGAGCGCAGTGCTAACATAACACCCTGCGGATGATGGCAGTGACCACGCAGATGCTGGAGAGCAGGTGGCTGTGGGGTTTCTCATCACCTCTTGCAGTGTTTATTTTAGCAAATAGAACTTTCTAGAACCAATAAGGATTAAAACTCAGACCCTTACATTTTGCAGATGCCTTTAGCCAAAGCAATCACGTTCTTGAGAAAGCAGGGTCAGTCAGCCCCTGCAGGAACTTCAGATTAAGGATTGTGTTCAACAGTGAAACCACTGTAGCAAAGTTGGTATTTGACCCATCAACCCTTTGATTTTAGACACAGCCTCCTAACCCACTGAGCCACACACTGCCCTTGTCTGGCATTGTTATGCTCTGTTTTGGAGGTGCAAATGTCCACAGTACCTCTTGAATGAAGAACTCCACCATGATTTCCCTGTATTCTTGTAGGAGATTATAATACCTTAATAAATTCTATTATAAACATCTCCTATAGGTCTTATGAGTCTCATGAGAATTGCCTAGTAACTTCATCTGAATGTGCCGAACTCGCTAACTTGTCGATTGCTGAGAGTCAGGAGTACAGTAGTGATGGCTAAAATATCACGTCATGAACCATTTGCTGTATTTTCTGACCCCACTAGATGGTGCTCTTGGATTACTTTGGGGCATGTTCTGTGTCCTATTTTTGAACAGAGAGCACCATCTAGTTAGTTGGGAGAAGTGAGCCATAGCCACCATGCAGCCAGGCATGCACACCGCAGAAATATAACGGTTTAGGTAGGCAGAGGGGCACTGAAGGCAGCATTTCATGAATGGAACATCACTATTGTTCACTTAGCTAGCTGTTTTTGCATGGAAATAGTGTTTCTCATTAAGTCTATACTGTACTGTAATTCACATAGTGCTTTTCTCTCTGACTGAAAATTGCGCAAATACAAATGTAGTTCCGCATTGTATTGGACTTGGGTACTAATATATCAATCTCTTTTGAACAGTTTTGCGGTATGATATCACGTGTTGTAACAGGGCTGACTGTACTAATAAATCAGATAAAGTTTGCAATAGATTGTGGGTAATATATTTTCCTGATACATTTGCAGTGGCATTTCAATCTCCCTTTGTCCTTCATCACTGACTGATGACCTGCGATGGCTCTGAGCCGAACCAACAGGAATAAGGCAATGTCTGTTCCTAACATTTTGTTCATCGCTAACAAACTGATGCCGCTTCCATGATATAACATCAGCATGAGATTAATTGTGTAATGGGTAGAAAATCTAAGTTTTTCTAATATCTGTTGCAAACTAGCTGCTGTCATTGGGTGAAGGTAGCCATGGAAACTGAATTCCAGAAATCAAAGTTGATGTCAGCATATCACATTATTCACAATGAATAATGTTGGTTTTAACAAAGTTGGTCTTATTCAGATAAAAAGCTGGCTTTCATTTACGTGTAACTCGGAAATTTGGAAGTCCTCCACTGGGATGTGATGGATGTGGTGGGAGTTTTGCAGTCTTTCGCAGTTGCCTTAATGCCTCAGTTGACATGCTTTGCACGCCATTTCTTGGGATCTGCTTAGAGTGAGGATGATCATTAACCAGCCTACTGAGCCCCCCAGCGCTCTGCTGTACGTCTGCCCGGTCCTCTACACTCATATCAGCCTAACCCTGCATGGCTTCCACAGAGCATGAGGGTTTACATTACAGATAGATTTAAAGTGTGTGGGGTGAGAACAACATCACAAACAGGCACTCTGGCAGTTAATGTTGGGGGGGGAGAGACAGCCATGCGGCCCAAAGCCAAGAGGCTGCTGCTCAGCTGGCAGGGGCTGAAGGTGTGAAGGCATCTGAAACATCCCCTCAGGACTATGGGAGGGGCCTGCTCAGGACAGAGCCATGTTACCTGGTAGATCTCTCTCTTTCCCTCTCCCCCTGTCTCTCTCTTTACCCTCTGGAGATATTACCTGGTAGTGCCCCTCTTTGGTACAGGGGTATGAGCCCTGTTTCTGACGCAAGAGGTCCTGGGTTTAAATCCCAAACAGTCCCATTCCCAATGCAGATTAATACTTAAATAGGTGGGCAGTGGTGTCTTAATGGTTAGGGAAGCACACCTGTAATTGAGACATTGCTGGTTTGAACCCTGACCAGCAAGGCACCACTGAGGTACCCTGAGCAAGGTACTGCTCCCCAGGCACTGAATTAGCTGCCCCCTGCTATGTCACATATGGGTTAAATGCAGAGGGCACATTCCATTGTTGTGCACTGTGTGTTGACAATGACCACTGATCACCAAATTCCCTCACCTGCTGTCTTTCTCTTTTCCTTCTGGAGATGTTGCCTGGTAGATCTCTCTCTTTCCCTCACCCCCTGTCTATCTCTTTACCCAGTAGAGAAGTTACCTGGTAGATCTTGCTCTCTTCCTCTCCCCCCATCTCTCTCTTTACCCTCTGGATATGTTATCTGGTAGATGTCTCTCTTTTCCTCTCCCCTAGTCTCTCTCTTTACCCTCTGGAGATGGTATCTAGTAGATCTCTCTCTTGTTCTCTCTCCCTGCCTGTTCTTCTTTGTCTCTGCACCAGGAGCGATTCTAGGATTTGACCCTTAGGGGGCTTAGCCTCCTAAAGAGATACAGGATGTCACCCCCCCATTTGCCAAGAGGATGATGGGTCCCCATCGATGGGTTTGCCAAGCCGGGGGTACGAAATGTAAACAAAAATCCATGACAAATTACTAAATGAGACAAATAGGGTCTTAGCCTCTTAGCTGCTCTGGATTCGTGACCATTGTTGGTGCGGTAGCGCTGAATATAAAAGCCCTCACTGGCTCAGCAACCGCGAAGGTCCCTGCGGAGACCTTCCCCACGCCCTCCTCTGGCAGCGAGGCCCGTTTGGTGTGGTGAGACGCATCCTCTCTGGCGGCCCGGCGCAGGTGGCTGCGGCAGGTGGAGCAGATGGCAGAGCGCTTCAGGACCTGTGCTAATCCCGGGTCGTGTTCACAGCAAGAGGAGTCTAATTCTGTAGCTTCCCTATACACACCATCAAGCGAGCATCCTCCACTCACCATATCTGCTGTTAGATAGATAGATAGATAGACAGACATAGATAGATAGATAGATAGATAGATAGACAGACATAGATAGACAGATAGATATAGATAGAGAGACATTGATAGATAGATAGATAGATAGATAGACATAGATAAACAGACATAGATAGATAGATAGATAGATAGATTTAGACAGGTTTACATTAGCTGAATGCATACATTTACACAGTAACAAAGACTTTCAGACAGCTCCACCCCCGGCCCCAGGCCATGCTGCGTCTGCCGGTCACTGCGCACGGTGGTGATGAATTCTCACAGCGGGCTCTGGTCTCTCCAGAAACACAGCTTTGGTGCTCGCTGAAGCTTATGAAATGGCATGATGACCCCCCTCATTGTGAAAGGGCCTTCGCTGCGGGCGGGAGGCGGTGTTTGAGGTCCGGCGACCTCGCGGCGTTATTGAAGGAGCCGTCCTCTTTTAAAATTAACCCTTATGTGGATCATAAGAGACAGAAATGACTTTTTAACGCTGTCATTTGGGCCATGTCCTCTCTGCACATGCAGCCTAGACACAGACACAGGCAGAGGTCGTATTTACCAACACTCAAACCACAGTGCTTGTATGAGCCCCCAAATCTTGGGGCCCCCTGTTGGCCGTGAACAGTCACTGCACCATGGCGGGGCCCCAGAAGTAAGAAAAACAGCCCCTGGACACAGGAGTGCTGGACGAGACAGCATGGCTCGACCACAGCGGATGTCCAGCTGATGCAGGGCATTATGGGATGCTGTGAGGATGCATGAACCCCCCCCCCCCACCAGGTGTGACGTCATGCGGACGGTGGTTTGAGGCTTCTGTGCCTGTGTATGAATATGCGGATGTGATATCACACCCTCCTGGGGGTGGCTGTCTCTGATATGCATGACATCTCGGGCCTTCCGAATGTTTTCGTAGTAATTTGGGAAATCAGTGCCGTGAAGGTTCTGGTGCAGCTTGTCTCTCTCGCCTGCATCTGCTCATTCTCCTGCTTTGCACTCAGTCCTGGACTGCTGGTGGGAAATCGAGTAATCAGTGTGAAGCATTTGAAATGCCCCCCTCCCTGTCCCCCGAGAACAGCAAGGGGAAAAACAGAGCAGAGTTTTGTGAATCTGGTGACGGTACCTGCTGCAGGAGTCCAGGAGGGTGCCCATAGGGTCCTAGAGGGCCCAGATGGGTCGGGGGCGGGAGGAGGGGGCAGTGGCTGCGGGCCCCCCACCAACCATGAGCTGTGTGTCTCAGTGTGAATCCCGGGACTCACCGCTCCCTCAATATGGGTCTCGCTTTTTAATTATCACGTTTTAATTATCAGGCTGAAGGAGCACGCCGGCGCTGTCAGGAAAGGAAAAGGTCAGAGCGGTCGCCGGGGATGGTGCAGCGGGCTGGGGGTGGCTGTCGGGAGGGGCTGTCGGGCAGGGCTCGGCTGACTGATTTTAGCGGATATATGAAATCAGACCATAATACCTACATACTCTGCCATGGAGATGCGGTAACGGTACTGAACCCCCCCCCCCCACCTACCTGTAGCCCTGCCCCCATCATGCTTGCTGGGTCAGTAGGCAGGATGGGGATAGTCCTGAGCCTGACTCAGACCAGCCTTTAGGGGCCACTGTTCACGGTGACATGTCAGCAAAACACATACTTTAGATTTAAGAGATCACAAGTTGAATGTTGAGGTCCCTTGACAAAGTCGGTAGAATCCTTGCTGGTTTATTCTGGCAAAAATGATACGGAATAGATTTTGACATATTAGGGTGTCTGATAGTCCCCCCGGCGGGTTTAATACTGTGGACGTCACTCACACTCCCAGGCCGAGCTTAGATGTGCTCGTGTTCGTTTGCTATTCGGGGCAGAAGTGGTGAGGAGTCTACATGTGAGCTGCGGAAACCGAGGTACTGCCACCTCCGTGTTTACCTGCCCATACACCGCACAGGGTGTCAGTGGGCAATGTGTTGGCAATGTGGGCAACGTGTCTTCGACCAGAACATTCCCGAATGTTCCACAGTAGTTAAACAGCAAGCAGGTAAAAGCAAGCCTGCATGATATAACTGTCTGTGAGCTATCCCTTAATACTCCACAAAGTGTCTATAGTATGCTTTGGGACATATGCGAAATGGACATTAGCAAACTGGGAGTAATATTTATTTTAGAATTTATCTTGCAAAACTCCAAAGCCTGGGAATAATTATGGAGATGGTGAATGAATAATATGCCTTTAATGAGGAGAATTCATGTATTTCATTCAGCTGGACACATCCACATTTAACTATATAATGAGAATAATTAGGTACTTTGGACACTGAGCTGACATTAGGACATAAAAGTTTCCAGTAACAATGAGTGGTCTTGTTAGTGACTGTTATTAAACCCATAAAAACAGCCCAGAAACAGGAGCCAGGTGCCTTAGATTGACAGGACGCTTCCTAAAGACAGGACCGTGAAAATCCGCGTGACGTATCAGGGAATGGAAGGCCTGGGTTCAAATACTGTAGTATGTCCTGCGTCATTTTCCTAACCACTTTTCCCTTGATCTTGATGGAAAACATCATGAGGTGAAGGAAAGGTGTGAAGAAAAAGTCATAAGGACCTAGGAGAAGAGAATCCAACTGCACTTACACTAGGAAAAGAAAACCGGCGCTATGATAATCCAACTCCACTTACACTAGGAAAAGAAAACCGGCGCTATTATAATCGGACTGCACTTACACTAGGAAAAGAAAACCGGTGCTATTATAATCCAACTCCACTTACACTAGGAAAAAAAAACTGGCGCTATTATATTCCGACTGCACTTACACTAGGAAAAGAAAACCAGCGCTATGATAATCCGACTGCACTTACACTAGGAAAAGAGAACCATGATGCTGTGAAAATCCGACTGCACTTTCACTAGGAAAAGTGAACCGCGGTGCTGCACTTACACTAGGTGCTATGAAAATCTTACCCCACTTACACTTGGAAAAGAGAACCGTGGCGCTAAGGGAATCTGACTGCACTTTCACTAGGAAAAGAGAACTGTGGTGCTAAGACAATCCAACTGCACTTACACTAGGCTACACAATTATGTGATGGAGGATGTTACTGACGTGGGTCTGCAGTGTGAAACTACAATGTTCTGAAGATGAACTCCAAAAAGCACATCTTTGCCCCACCTGTTCTTACCATACTTGTTTCATGCAGGATATAGAAACGTGGACAAAATGGTGCAAAATATAATTTCATTTCCACGGTTGGCATTGAAATTTTAAAAGGAATATCAGCTACAGTCACAAAACTGAAATGAAGTGATTGTGACATTGAGAATGATTGCTCACGTACAACTTCCTGTCCACACATATTTATCAACATGTATCCCCATTATTGTATGAAAATAATTGCTAAACAAGATAGGGATAACATTTCACGCTTGTGAATTCACTACATATAACCATTCTTCAGTTTCAAACATGTTGAGTTAAAAACATCTGACAAAAAGTGTACCGCTCACCGCTGCCGTCTGCTAACCGTCAGACAGGCCGCAGTATGGCTTAGAGGCAAACTGAGTGAAGTGTGCCCTCCAAGCGTGGTACATCTCTCCAGGAAACTACAAGCCATAGCAGGAATGGTTTGTGGCTCAGCAGGCTGCAGTACCTGTGACCTGAAGGTCGCCTGTTCAAATACTACCGTTGGCTCGCTGGTTTCATTGTTAGGCACCTGAGCAAGACCCTTAATCTCCAGTTGCTCCAAGAATGTTGTGATCATGCTTTCTCACAAATTTGTGTTGCTTTGTATTTTTCTTACATAATATGTAAACAGCGCAGAGTGACCAGGATTGTGCTGCAGACATGCAGGCCTGTCAGAGGCAGGGTGTACTCATTTTCACTGCTCCTTACTTGCCACCAGCCCTGGGGGGGGTCACTGGAAGGAAATGGGAAAGAACCTCTAGAGTAGCGTTGGTTACTGCATCACTGTGCTTTGGACTTGTGTGTGTTTGTTAGTTTGGTTGTGTGTGTGTAGGTCAGATATACATTACATTGTTGGACCAAAATGTCTCCACAATGTGATAAAAACCTGTAATTTTGATTGTGTGGGGACCATTTTTTCTGCCCCCACAAGAGGAAATTCAGTTTTATAAAAATCTGTGACTGCAATCAAAAAAACTAAAAATGCCAAAAGGCGAGTGAGTGTGTGTGTGTGTGTGCCAGTGTGCGCATGTCTGAGAAGTTTCTGGAAGGAGCCCCCGGTATTCTCCGATGCCCTTGGGGGAACATGCTGACGTGCTGGATCCCCTTGTTCATCATCTCCATTTCCTCCATGCATCATACTCCTCCACCTCCTGGTCCTCCTCGCACTCCAGTTCTCATGCAGCCTTTGACCTTAACCACTCTGTCCTGCCCCTGGTTCCCATGGTGACGCATCCCGCACCCCTCCTTCCTCTTTAACTGAACCAGCAGAAACCAAAGTCCTAGACGGGGTGGGGAGGGGCGGGGGGGGGACATGTAGCATGTTGAAAATGAAGTTAAGCTGCACTTGTATGAAACCAGGAGCATGAGAAAATGTTCGTTCTGGCATATCCCATCATGCTTTGCTTTTTAAGAAATACATACATACACACATATATAAAGGTGAGAGTCTGAGTGCAGGGTCACCCTTGTTGTGGGGGACACATTGGTAAAACCTTCTAGAACACTCCAGTGGGGCTGGCTTAGTGAAACATGGCCTCCCTGTTATGGTAGACCGGGGACCCGGTGCTGGTTTGGGGTTTGGGCTGCGGGGACGTGGTGCTGCATAACCCTCCAGCGAGACCATCTGGAGGCAGAAGACAGATCCTTAACGAGCACGCTGCACGTACCCACACACAGGGGGCAGGATAGCAGCCTAAGGCAAACCTGCCGCACCAGAGCAGGAACAAAGCAGACAGCCTTGGGATTTGGACACGGCTCGGGTTCGAGCTCATGTGCGATGGGACCATATGCCTGTCGTTCCAAATGGGGGCCATGTCCGAGTGGGACGGCCCATCCTGCTCGTGGGGGTGCCCGTCACACCTCCCAAAACTGCCAGCGGCGTTGATCCGGCTGCGTAGAGTGGCTGGTTAGCAAACTCTCTATCAAAGGCATCCAGGAAGCTGCCCTGCCTCACCTTTCTTTCTGTCTCCATAGTGACCATGCATCCCTGCACCATGATTCCAGATACAGGAGTTTTAGTCAGCCAGACTATGCCATGGAAATATTACACTCCATGTCCTTACGGCCACTGGTAAACACAAATTAAATACAAGTACAAATGAAGGTGCTAAAAACAGAGTACAATTAAACCGTAAGTTAATAAGACAATAAAGATTAGTATAATTGTGACAATGAATAAATAAACACTGTGAATATTATGGGTCTCCTTCATGTGTGATAGATCAGCATAAAAACATGCTGATGCAGCTAATACACTTCCTGTTCAACCTCCCGCCCAGAGCAGTAGATGCTCGCCATCGTAACTAAAAAGGGGCAAAGCCAGCGTAGTGGTCGGGATGATAATTCCATTATAGCGACCGTGAAATTGTGGAACAGCAAAGCTTAACGGAATGGTGCCTTTCCTTTATACAATTTAAAGTGGTTGATGTTGTTGTGTTGCAGATGGTAGATTTTCATTTCGATAACAGATGTTGGGAGCTTTGGAGCGGACATGCAGGTGAGGTTGGAGTATTATTGCTATGTCCAGTAAAGTGTACTGTGCATTTATGAGGTTGGAGTATTATTGCTATGTCCAGTAAAGTGTACTGTGCATTTTTGAGGGTGGAATATTATCTCTCTGTCCAGTAAAGTGTACTCTGCATTTTTGTGGGTGGAGTATTATCTCCCTGTTCAGTAAAGTGTACTGTGCATTTTTGAGGGTGGAGTATTATCTCTTTGTCAGCAGTGGTGTCTTAATGAATAGGGAAGTGCACTTGTAATTGAATGATTGCTGGTTCGAATCCCTGACCACATTTCGTTGTTGTGTGCTGTGGTGTGTCAACACTGACCACATAATTCTAATTCTAACTTTGTATCTGGTTGCAGGATTGCATAAGTTTAGATACTGGTCATGTGAGTCTTGTTTCTGTACCGATTGTTGTACAGTATAAGGACTCTTTCAAATGAAGAGTAGAGGCAGTGATAATTGTGCGTGTTTCACTCTTCTCCTGTGAACACATTGGAGGACAGATACAGTGGATGCATTTTGGTGTTTTTTGGTATTTTGAACTGAAGTTCTCAGTATGTGGGTATATATCGCAGATGGATGTTAGAATTTTAGCTTCTACATTTCTATTTGGGAAACAGAAGGATGTTGTGACCCTGAATGCCCCAGAATACCATTTGTGATGATGGACATTGGTATTAGGCATATGGTCCATAACTGCTCTCAAATTATTTGTTCAGGAACAGACCTTTCTTAGATTGTCTGTCTCTGTGTCGATTGGCTTCGGCAAGAGGAATCGCTCGGTGAAAATAACAGAAAGTACTAATTAAGACTTTTTCTGCATCACATTGTTTAGTGGGGAGCGTTGTCATTGACACGTTACTGTTCTTGTGACAGGTGCACCTCTGCAAAGGGTTATAATTATTTAAACTAAAATGGGATGAGGGGGATGGGTTAGAGCGTGGCTGCAGAGGGAAGGCAGAGTAAGGGGTGTGCACAGGCCGCTGACGTCAGGCGGCAGGCTGGGGATAGAGGCACTTTTCAAAGTTAATAGTGAAAGTTATGCTATTAGAGGTGAGTGCGGAGGTTTCCCAGACTCGGCTGGGGTGGCTCACTGAGCTCATGATGCTGAACCGGGGGGTTGGGGGTCAGCCGTTGTGGCGACCCCCCCAGATGCTACAAGAATGCAAACAGGACGGGGGCCAAGGGCCGTCCTGGCCTGATGCCCGGAGATGGATGCTGAGTGTGAGGCACAGAGGACCTCTGAGAAAAGACCATCAGAATTTTCATCCGCACCATAGCAGGCCGCAGGACTGGGCGCTGACCTGATATGGCCCTGAATTCAGTAAAAGGTTTAATCCTAAACACGCTGAACATGCAAATATTATATTACAAACTCACATTTGATAATGTTATTATTTATCTTCACTATTGACAGATACAATGTCCCCATGACACCATCATTAGCATAATGCTAATAGCAGGAATGCTAGTTATTTCTCAAATTCAGTGAGAGATTTATTTCTAAACATGCTGTACATGAACACATTAGTATTACATTAGAAATAGATATTTAATAATGTTAGTATTGACAGATACATACAGTATTCCCATGAAACCATCATTAGCATAATGCTATTAGCGTATAGCATGACAACATTGTTAGCTATTTTATTAGCTGTGTCCTCCTGGTGGACATACCTGTGTGTTATTAACGCTGTATAATTAGCAGTTTGCTGGCAGTGAGCTCCGCAGTGTGATTTAGCATCTGGCACTTTTTAATCTGGTTCCATACTCCATTCGGCTTATATTAACAGATCATAGATTTACTTTGCTTTCAGAAAGAATGGGGTTACAATAATAATAAATATAAACCTTATGGAAATGGAAGTAATATATTTAAGATACACAGTATCCATATTTTATTGCTTGCTTGTCGGTCTGGAAACACAAGATGAATGACTGTGAAAACGAACGCTTCGCACTTACTTATTCATAACCGTGCATCTACCGCCGTTAATGTTTCGTTTATAAAAATGAAAGTTCTGACGTGACCTCAGCAATTTAATGCCAATGACTGAATCGAGCCAAAAACGTACCAAAATACCAGCCTGGCCCAGTAATACAAACCCAGCTGCTCCCAGCCACGGCCGGTCTACCCTACACGCTGCCCATTGCTCCAGTGCCAACCGCTCTCAACACAGAGGTCAGCATGTGCCAGGCTGACCTCCGATGATGAGGATCTCACCCGTCGAGGGAGATCCTTCACCGCGGTCACTGTCTGGTGGCTCGTGGTCACACTTTTGGAGAGGCTCCCAAGCTTTGACATCTCCCCATCTCCTCGAAGCGAGGTCAGCCAGGAGGGGAGGGGCTGACTGTGCCTCATTCTCGTGTTTCTGGTGTGTGTGATATCCAGGAAAATTTGGACCAAACTTGCTAACGATAGCAGTGGGCACTGCTTTAGGGGAGGCCAGAACAACCTTTAGCTCAAGAGAGGCACAACGGGCAAAGGGCCAGTCCGCAAAAACATATGTCAAGAGGAAAGAAGATCCAGGGAAGAAGAACCCCCCCCCACACACACACACATGGGTTTGTAATTATATCTTTGTGGGGACTCTCCATTCGTTTCTATGGGGAAAACTCTATTCCCAACATGGCAACCTAACTCCTACCCAGCTCTAACCTTAACCGTAAGTAAGCAGAGAAAACATGAGACTTTTGGCTTTTTTAATTTTTTCATTGCAGTCACAGATCTTTCTGGGGACCTGAAAAATGGTCCTCAAAATGTCAAAATAATAGGTTTTTATTTGATTGTGGGGGACGTTTGGTCCCCAAACGTAATATAAACATAATCCACACAGACCCCATATAACCTTGTAGCTCAATGAGTAGGATCTGCCTGTTTTCCTGCACACAGTTTATCAAAGCTTGGGGAAATTTTGGACAAAGGTTGCACTTTGTAAAATGCGTCTGCCCCCACTTCAGACCCCCCACACAGTTCTCTCTTTTTTCCATCAGCTGCACTCCCCCCTCCCACTTTCAATCCCTTCATGATCCACCAGGGCAGCATGCCCCACAGTTTGAATGCCTCCGTTCTAAATAATGTTTTGAAGCTTTGGGTTGTTCTAGAACCAGTCCTTGGCCCTCAAGGAAGCTGTAAGAAGATCAGAGAAGTGGTTGAAATATTTTGGTTAATGGAGATTCCTGCCCATGACCACAGAAAACCTACGCCTTTAAAGGGTAGCACAACGATACATTTGTAAGAAAAGAAAACATGGATAAAATGTGAAAAATTAAAATTGTAAAGCACAAAGAATTCTCAGCTCTATAGGTAGATGCATGAGATAAAAAGAAATTCTGAAATAATTAACAAAGTAATGAGATGTTCTTTCAGCTCAGTATTTTAGTATAAATTTGATTGAAATACGTACTAGTGAGGTTTCAGGTTTTAGAAGTTTCTTTCCACCATGACTTGTTATGAATTCCTTGTTCTTCCCAATACAAGCCAGCGACTGGGATTAGAGATGAGAGCCGTGGCCATCAGCCAGCATGAAAAAGGCCTTCAGACCAGCAGACACGACTGACTTGGTTATGAGGTGGTACCTTGAGAGAGGTCAACTCCCTTTGCTAGATCAGCAAATTTCCTGATCGTGCCTTCTGGCAAATCTAGAGATTGGAATTGATTCATAATTTATACCACTATTAGCATGACAAATGCTTTATATTTAGCAATGGGGGGGTTAGTGCCGATGTCTGTATGCCTTGAAAGGGAACATTCATCCAAGCAGTAACCTTCTGATACTTCAGGGTCCTGGACAGCATTCTGCTAAGTTTCCCTGGTTCTGCAAGGGCCCCTGCCTGCGGTTGAGGGACAGTGTCTTGCACCAATACTCCAGCAACACGATTGTCAGACCAAACTGACTCATTGCTTGGCTGATTCACCTCCAGAGTCAGGTGATGCATCCTTACCCTGTTTAAGGTTTCCATCCCTCAGACCGTTGATACTTCTTTTTCACACCAGCTTTGTCCACGCTGTTCTCTGACGCTAATCCCCACACTGCCTTTCTCTGACTACATGGTTTTCTGCAGACACAGGACATCAGTGCTGCTTAAGGCCGTGCCCCCCTGCATCCGGCCTCATCGTGCACGCAGGGATCTCCAGCACCCCGATTCATGCGTTTTTGTCTGCGGTGGCATTTTAATGAACCCATTCATCACCCTTTTCTTTCCGCTTTATTTCCCTGCGAGAACTTCTGCATTTTAGTTTATTTAATGTATGAAGTAAAACTCTTTACCCAGTCAGCCTGAACCTTGCGTAGTAAGATAAACATTAGACTAGATGATATAATCCCAAAGTTATCTCTAATGTTGCGTCTCTGACAAGACAGAAGAATTGTGGGTAATTTTTTCTGGCCTTTGGAGCCCATTTTCGGCTTTTAAAGACCATTAGACCAGAGTAATGGTGTTGATCTGGAGCAGGTGCTACCATGGCACAGAATGTAGCTCAGACACTTCACAGAGATGGTCACACCTTGTGCTGCAGCGGTTTTTAGACACTAATAGTGCTCTGGCTACATGTGAGCGTCAGTGTTTCGGTCGTGCAGATGCACGCCTAAACGTAAAGGTTAGGTCTGACTCGGGCGGAGAAGCTCGCACTCTATGTGACGTCCGCGGGCTGATGCAGCCTCGTGGGGTTCACGGCGTCTTGGCTCTGCGTGTCCCGGCCGACTCATTAGAGGGAGGCTGGTGACAGAGTCAGGGACACGAGATCGGGCTTTGGGTGGTGAGCTGAGACAGACCAGCGGGGCTCAGGGACAGACCTGGGTGAGGGGAGTGAGGCCACAAAGTAGAGTCCTTTTCCTGTAACTGCAGTGGCTGAGGATAGTCTATTCCCTCCTGTCACACATAACAGGGGATGCGCAGAGTTTCCAACTTTGGTGGTCAGCTGGCTGTAGTGAGATTTTCAATTCGAGATAAGTCTGCCCACACATGCACATACATATGTGACAGTTTTGTTACCTTGTCTGTAGGTCAAATAGTCTGCATCATTTGCAAACTACCCCCATGCTTTTGGTGTTGATAATTTTAGGTTTATAATGGAATAATATAGATGTGCAGTAAGATTGCTTGCGTGAGAGACGGAAAACGTGAGTGTCACGCCAGATACGTGAGAGTTGACAACCCTGGAAGCGGGACAAAGGCAGAAAAGAACTAAATTGGAAAGATCAGTGGTGCAGCAAGAAGAGCAGAATAAAATAAAAAATAACAAAACAGGCCAAAAAAAAAACCAACAAGACGGCAAGATGGTATCCAAGGTGATCTGGGCCATTCATCAGATCACTGCGTTCACGGTTTGGGGACACTCTCTGCGGAGGTGTATGTGCATGACAATGAACCAAAGGATTGGCCAGGCACTGACCAAGCTGCTGTTAGGGGTCTTGGATGAGCATCTCCTCTCTCAGGAATGAGACCATTTAGCATTTTAGTAACTTCTGCATGTTACAGTATTTCAGGAAAACAGCGCTGGCTCAAAGGTTCACTAGCATATCTCCTTTAAACCCAAGATGAATGGATATCATGCTCAGTTCCCGTTCTCTGTGGGCGCCCCTTTTGGACGGGATAGGAAGTGCAGGACACAGGCTTTATATGAAGCCATTGTCCATTGTGAGGCCCTATAGACCTTGGTGGGGGGGGGGGGGGGTCACCCAGGACCTGGAGGCCACCCCCAGGGGT
>JAODKC010000041.1:110815-121706 GCA_026777985.1 Mormyrops attenuatus | reverse complement strand
GCAGTTCTGAAGGCGAAAGGGGGTCAAACACCGTATTAGTATGGTGTTCCTAATAATCCTTTAGGTGAGTGTATGATATCAGTATGATTTCACCTGTGTAGGCTGGTTCATACTTCTATTCAATTTGCACAGCATCTACAGATGCACACTCTGCCTCTGCAATCCTTGAGTGTTATGTTTATGCCTAAATTTCATTTTGGGATCAATGAAGTAACTAAGATAGGGCTGCCACTAACAACTATTTTTCTATGGATTAATAAATCAATTATTTTACCAATTGGTCAATTAATCTTCCTCCAGTAACTCAAACAAGCTGTTTCATTTAAGTTAATTTAATTTTCATAAACTGTTTTAGTGCAGGGCTTTAGATAATGGATGCTGGATTTTCAGGTCTATACGGGTATCATTTTCACCCGCAGTTCGATAAGCAAATTAGTAGTATGCCTAAAATACTGACATGCAGATTGTGACACTCAAAAGTTAATAATCTATATTAGCTTATTACATCCAGTTAGTAGAGTGCCCCATGCTACTGTTTTGGTAAATCATAGAAGTGATAATTACTGAAGTGGCAGTGAAGAAAGGGACAGCTTAGCAACCACATCTTTTAAGAGATAAGGTAAGAAAAAAAAAAAAAATGGTGGTGTGCCACTACTTTTTGACGATTAAAGTCAGTCTACATAGAATAATTCCAGATTTTAGCCTAAACATTTCCCCAAACACTTATTCAACGGAGATTCTAAGGTAGCAAGCAAAAAATTGAATGGCTTTAATAACAAATGTATTTAGCAGCTACAAGGACAAAAGGACATTCAAAAACCCTTTATAAGGGCAGTGCTAAAGTGCCACCAAGTCTGTATATGCAGGAGTACACCGTACTAAGGTGTTTATTTTGTGCGTATGACAGGGGGTTGTTTGACAATACTAGATTGTGAACAACAAAAATATCAGTAATGTTCTACAGTGCACAGGTCTATCAGCTGCCGTTCTATGGCACATACATATTGTTTTGCTAGCCATGTCGGAAGTAGTGCTCTGGATATCTTCCTCCTCCTTTCACACCCTCGTTCCAACATGCAACACATTCTGTATTTGACAATGTAGCAATATGGACAACATGGAGGAGCTGGTCCCTAAAAAGAATTCGACATTGGTACAAACAGCTACTCGCAAAGATAAGGATCAAATGTCGGATGGCAGCGCAACACACCCTTTTCACCACCCCAAAAGAAAACACCCAGAAGTATGCTGAGTATGTTTTCCTTTTAGGTTTTATTGTTTTATAGGGCTATATTTTTTGATCACCCACCAAGTGAATTACGTTGACTTTCAGTTCCACCTTACTAACAAAAAGCAAAACATCACGGCAAATGCAATTATGCTTTATTCCAATGCAACTCATGGTTCAATGTTATTACACTTAATAATCAAAAGATCTTCAAACGTTTTATCATTTACATGGCATTGTACCGGCCTGAACATATTTCCAGCTGAACTGAAGATTCTCTCAACAGGTGAAGAGGAAGCTGGTATAGCAAGGTATCTGCAGGCAAGTCGTGCTAGCTCAGGAAAGCTGGTTTGGTTTCCTTTCCAGTAGGCCAAAGGGTCAACATCCTCTGCTAAACATGGTTGACTCAGGTATACAATGACATCCTGTGAAGTTCTGGCAACAGCAGACGGACTAGTCTGGCTCTCCATATAGGAAAAAAGTTTAGGACGTTTCTTTGGTTGGTCACTGCAGTCATTATATCCAGCACTAAGTTTTGGGGAGAGACACTCAACTTTTCCCATGAGAAAATCCTTCATGGTGTTAACCTCTTCACCAATACACCAATCCAGTTTGAACCTTGGGTCAAGAGTGGAAGCCATCTGAAAGCATTGCATGTCTTCAAATTTTGAAAGATGTCTCTCAACCGAGTTCTGGAGAATGGACACCAGGTTGTTGCTGCCAGTCATCTTCATGTTTTTGACTGCATGCCTTAAGGCTCGAACACACGGAATCACCAAGCTGGAGGTTACAGCTTTCTCTGCCTGACACCTGTCTGTCACCTCCTCAAAGGGCTCCAGCACCACACATAGTTCCTGTATGATTTTAAATTCAGTGGGTGACAGCTGAACGGGGCACTCCAGCTGAGCAAGGACATCACTGGGAATGTTAAGGACCGACTTCAGCATCTTCAACTGGCTATTCCAGTGGGGGACATTTGCATGACGAAGTTTGTAATCTCCTAAAATCTCAGTGGCGAGTGGAGACTTATGGCAGAAAGACACGAGTTTTTGGATTTTATCTAGCAAGTTCTTTACAGAACCAACTTGATCCAGGGCATCACGAACCACAAGTTGCAATGTGTAGACAAAGCATGGACTCCTTTCTGGAGAGAAGTACATCATCTCCTCATCAATGTTCACCACATGAAGATCAGATGCGCCATCCTGTTCCTCATCATCATCATCATCATCAACAGCAGCCATGGGTGGAAAGAGAGTGAACGCCTTTAATATGTTAGACGCATTATCAGTCACAATGGATGACACTTTGTTTTTAATGCTGTAAGTTGATAAAATATCCTCATACACTCCACAAATGTTATCTGCTGAATGTCTCCCCTTGAATCGCTGGCAGCTCAACATTACATTCTGCAATTCAAAATCTGAAATGAAATGACCAGTCATGGCAAAAAATGACCTCATGGATCGGTTTGACCATAAGTCCACTGTCAGACAAATATCAGAGGCATTCTGCATCTGAGTAATTAAATTATTTTTAACAGCAGCGGTGCGCTGAGGAATGAGGTTCTGGGTGAGGTCTCTCCGAGAGGGCATTGTGAAGAAGGGTTCAGCCAATTGCAAAATCGTGATGAAATCCTTATTTTCTACAGTAGAGAGGGGAAGGAGTCCATTTATAATATATGTCACAATGCTGTCTGTTAGAGTAACTTGACGACTATCCGTTGGTATTGGAACCACAACCCATTTAGAGCTAGCCTCAGGCTCCGCCGGTTCAGTATCTATAACAGTGTGGTTAAGGGTGACTGGGTCATCACTGGGTTCAGGCTTCACCAGAAGTTCAGGATGCTTCTTCTGAAAAAGAAAAAAATAATAATTTAGTAAACTGACATTTATAAAGAGTACAAGTAGTTCCATATGAATATAAATCACACAATGAGTACAAACACTAAAGGCAGCAGTGGCACAAAAAATTTGCATGGCAATCCAGTGGTGGGGTCAAACCACGCTAGTGTGGAGTAGGGACAAAACTGTTTGGGAACTGCCTCCCAGAAACTACAAAACTAAAATTAATTATGAAATATAAACATGTGACTGATCCCCAATTAGAGCTTGTTCACCCTCCATTGTCTGGCGATGTAGTTTCGTATTAAACTACGGGAGAAGCTTAACCTTTTTAAATCCCCTATGCTTATTTGGTATAAAAGGTCGCGGCTACTGTCGCGCATCGGGAAATTGACACGTGACTAGTAGCTACAGCTCCCAGTCGAGACGGCCCAGGAAGTCTGAACCAGGCGCTGGAATGTAGGCGGGAAACCAGAAAGAGTACCAGAAATTCTGTCGCGTATTCGTTCAAAACGGGACACAGCATTTTGTTTTTCAATACAACACAATCCCGTAAAGCACGGGAAGGGTCAGTAACTTCTCGAAGTACCAGCACGCGCGACGGTTTTTAAAATCACTTAAACCCAGCCGCCGATTGATCGGTTCCCACACAGGGTTAAAGAAAAAAAAAAAAAAAAAACTAAGCGGAGCTAAAGTTTGCGGCACCTAAGTGAATTTTACGCCCCCCACCCAACCGGCGAGTTTTAACGCCCTCTATTCAGTGGATATTATCCGTACATCATAAACTAGTTTCCGACTCAAGCTTGACACTTCCTAGCCAGTAGCCCCAGTGATTTTAACTCACGTTTTGCATTTCGGTGTAACGTGACGGGTGGTGCTTTTTCAGATGGTGTATAAGGTTAGACGTGCTGCTTGCTTTGGACGGTATGGCTTTACCACACGTTCTACAAATCGGCGCGTCAATGTTAACAATAGCTCCGTCTTCTTTTTTAAATCCAAAGTATGTCCAAACAGCTGACTGGGTCCTTTTTTGCGGAGGATGTAATTCGCCGAAAACGTTACTTGCATCCGCCATCCCCTCAGACCATGCCGACATCTTTAGATTGTATAGCTAGCTAGCGAAACAATGTTATCACGTGACCGGAAGTGATGCGACCACGCATGCGTCAGGAGAATGACAGCAGTTTTAGGAATGAAATTCATGATTATTTACAGTGCATTGTACACCTATATCGGGATTTTACCAGACCTCATGTTTTGGCCCCCCCCCCCCCGCGCGCGCCCCCCGCCCGGCCGGCCGGCGGGGGGGGGGGGGCGCCCCCCCCCACACAGGACCTGTCTGCCTCCCCCAGTGGTATGGTCTCATCAGCGCTAAACCAGAAGGAGGATGTAATTCCGTGTCAGGATGCCAGAGCTCTGATTAGTCGGAACTGAGAATAAAGTAGCACCAAGTCATTTTCAGCCATTACAGTATTAAAACGGGGTCGACTTTGTGCCGTATACTAGCAGGATCAGCACTTGGCTTTTGTCATGCCTGCCTGCAGCTTTGGAAAGGTTTGTGAGGTGAAACCATATCCTCTGAAGTATATGAAGGGGTGCCATCCCATAAGTGGGTGGTGAAATGCATTGTGGGTACTAGTGCACTGAAAAGTAGCTACTCAGAACTGCACTACAAGAGTCAGTGTTTTATAAATCTGTCTTTATATCTTTAACCTACTCAGCATGGTTCTAGCACAGCAGTGCCCCTCCCCACTCTCCCACCCCCCTTCTCAAAGATCATATCCTGCAGAGATGCTACTGCAAGAGGTCATGATTGGGAAGATGATTCATTCCGAGGACGAAACAGCAACCTTTAGCTGAACCCTAAGATAATGCTTCACTGAGAGATGAGGAGAAGGAGCAGATCTTCTCCAGCTCTGGGAATTCAGGTGCTGTTCAGACCATGCTCAGCAAGGCCAGATGATGTCATCAGTTTCTAAGGACCCTGGATTACAACCAGCAGGAGAGGAGAATCTCATCACTCTTTAAAAAAAAGTTGGATCTTGGATGGATCTGGGTGTCTGTCTCCTGGTCATCAGCATTCCTATATTGTGTTGTATAACACTGGTAACTGTCAGTGTGATGACTTAAGTTTAACTTGGAATATTTAATTTGTCAATAATGATGCTGATAGACAACCTTACTAGTTTTTGTCCTGTACATCCAGGAAACCAAACAGGTAAACTCACAATTTATTCTTTTGCAACAACTGAAGAAGTATTACATGGTCCAGGCTCCTACCGTGGTAAAGATGATGATTAACGCATGAGACCTTCCATAATACCAGGCCTGCCATGGAAATGGGGAATTGTTAGGGACTGTTGTCAGTGACAGTTACAGTACAGAGTGTCACCTGGAAATGGTGACTCACACGCACCTGATGTTACCTTCCTGATGCAGCGTGCTCTCTCTGTCCCTACTGTACGTCACTTAGCAGCACACCACATCGTTGTTTAGCAAGCAGTGTATGGAGCTGGCATCTCACCCAGCGGCAGCGTTTAGCACCACTTAAACAGTCATTGCACTAGGGGGGAGGGGGGGCCCAGAAACAACAAACCCGCCCCTGTCCTCATGTCCACATGATACTGAGCACTTTGTCTCTCCCTCCAGCATCATGGCTTCAGAATCAGAATCAGCTTTATTGTCATTCCAACCACTTGACATAATTCGAACGAAACACAGTTTCTCAGGTCTCGGTGCGTGCAGCGTGCTACTGAACAATAAATAGATTAAATAAATCTTCATCATCCTCACCCTGACGGCCTGAGGCATGCAGGATATGTCCTGCCTCTTACATGTGAGCTCCTCCTTAAGTAACAAATGTCTATTTTCTATGTCTCAAGCTGGCCCCCTCTTCTCTTGGCCCCCACTTTGGTGGATGGATGGATGGATGGATGTCTGTTGGAATACTTTTGAAAAACAGACTGACACAGTCATAAACTGTCAGGACCAAAGTCATAAAATAAAAAAATATATACGTATATAAAAAGGTTCATTAAAGCCTGGCAAAGCTGAGCTCTTACCCGACCTTAATTCATGGGTCCATGCCAGACATAATATTATTCTCCACTATGTTAAATATTTAATTTACTTTTGCCTGTTTAACTGTTAATGAATGACCAACCGACACTGAAAAAGACATATTGCAGTCTAACGAGCAATCGATAGGAAAAAAATTCAATCCAGAATGAAGGAGCATTTATAATTGTTGGAAAATATAATGAGCCCTTTCTCACAAATCTGCAAATGAAGGAACATGCTGACTTAGAGATGGGGTGGAATATGACATCTTCTAAATGACCGTAGCCATCAAGCGTCTGGTCATGAGAGCTTCACTATGAATAACATGGGAGCAGAGGTGGAACGTTCAGGTTCAGAAAGTACGAATCCAGACCGAAATTTTGTTTCAACCAACCAGTTGAGTTTAAAGAGTCACATTCACAGAATACTCAGCTGCTTGGTTGAAACAAAACTTTGCACCTCTGCATGGGAGGGTCAACAAGAGGATTTCCTCTGTATCTTGCAATCTTCTTGCTGTGACATATCACACCTGCCTGATTTAATCACCCACCCAGACTTCTGTCAGCAAACAGGAATGGGGATGTAGCTGCTGATTTAGGCAAGATTGCCAATGGCTGTTTGGCTCTAGTGGATTGTGGGGGATTGAGAGAGCGATGCATCAGACATGCCCTGGGACATCTTTCTCACTGATGTTCTCAGCAATGTTGGCAGTGATGTTCTCAACCACGTTCTTAGTGATGTTCTCAGCAAGGTTGGCAGTGATGTTCTCAACCATGTTCTTAGTGATGTTCTCAGCAATGTTCCCAATGACGTTCTCTGTGATGACACCACATGTGTGTGCGTCTCTGGTATTGCTGAATCTAACCTGTGTGTTTCCCCTGTCCTGCCTCTTTACAGGAAGTGTGTGTATCGCCCAATCAGTAAAGATTCCCCGGGAGCCCAAGGCGGGCGAGTTTGACAAGATTGTCCGGCGGCTGAGGGACAACCCCAACGCCAGGGTGGTGATCCTGTTCGCCAGCGAGGATGACATCAGGTGGGTCTCTCTTCATTGACTCACAGGTCACTTGGTCGTTACGCCGAGCTCAGTACTGTGGTCGCAGTTTCTGTAAATGATTCTTTTGTTGGAGTTTAGCAAACGTGGTGTTAACAGGATTTAAGTGACACGGTTCCTTATCACTCCTCGCATTTCTCGACGCTCATGGGAGGCTGTCGCCAGGCAGAGTCCGCTCTGCATGACTAATGGCTGCCTCAATCTCTCCTCGCTGAAGAAAAGGCCCAGGAGAATGCCACCATTCAGCGGGAATTAAAGACACCCACCGCAGACGCTCCTCTGTAGCGGAGTGATGGATTCAAGGAGTATGATGGCATCTGATGCCAGTTTCCACCTCTGCTCCATTGTGTTATAGAACATTGTGCTATTGATTTATTGGAGAATTTAATATAAACACTTTTATTCACCCCCAAGGAAATTCTCTTTTCATCTACCCCATCTTGCCCTCCATGAGCCAGATATATAGGTGAGAGCAAGCTTGGGGGTCACAGCACAGGGTCAGCTATTGTGGAGCATCCCTGGAGCTGGGGGTTAAGGGCTTTGCTCAAGTCTGCTGGCTCAGGGATTTCAAATTTGCTACTTTCTGATCACAGGCACAGAGGCCTAACCCACTGAGCCACACACTGCCCTCACACATATGCTCATATCTTCCAATATACACAAGGATGAATGGAAAAAAAAAAATATACATATATATATATACACCCTATGCCGTTTCTTCCTCAGTGTCTTACTCAGATTCTACCAAGCTCTGACCAAGCCATCACATGTACCCAGAATCCATAGCTGCTCAGACAAAACACAGGACAGTGTGAAACTGGGGGACTGGACACAGGGGTTTATACATGGAGTGTATTATGTAGACAATACACCACCTGTCAAAAGCTTTTGCACAACACAGGTTTTTACCATTTTTCCATTTATAGCAGAAACTGCAGATTTTTTATTCTTGTTAAGCACTGGACAGTTGAGTCAAGAACTATAAATGAAAATATAACCCAAATAAAAAACTTTCCTTTATAACATGGAAAGAGTATTTAACAGTGAAAGTCTGACGTGCTATTAAGTGGTTGTATAGTGATGGCACAGTCAAATTCTGTCCTTTAACTTTAAATGCACTAGTTAACTGTTTCATCCCATGAAACAGAGCAGTATTTAATGTCCCTTGAAGAAAGAATGCCTCGAATTTTCTCTGCAGTTATAACTTCTAGAGGGGGTTATCATATCATAAACCTTTCAATATCAGAACATAGATGTAAAAAACATAAGTAAGCGCCGCAGAGCTGGCAGCATCTCGAGCCTGGCCTGGGGAAGGGCTACCACAGATGGTGCAGATGTGAAGCCAAACCCTCATCAGACCTATTTGGTTCCAGAGCTACTCGTCTTCCCAGACTCAAGCTTGCGAAGGGTCTGTCTGAAAGCTCCATAGTTAATATAAAACAGCGAGAGCGTTTCTCTGGTTCCAGTAATATTTTAAGCCGACTGAATACCGTACTTAGAGGAGGGTGTTAATGGATCATTACCCAAAACCCGCAGAGCTGCTGGTATTTTAGGTGCCTGGAAATGGGATTAGAATCCACATCTACAGCATCACAAACATGGAGAGGGAAACGGGTCTGCACCTCATCACCGGCCCTGTATTTTAAGGGGGCTCCTTCTGCAAGAGGCTCCCTGGGTCTAATTAACAGTCAGGCCCGGCTAATCGTGATCCTGTGGCCTGGACCTTAATAATCTTAATAAGCACCCATTATGTGGGAGATATGCCTTCCACCGCAGCCAGACTGGCAAACTCATTTTGCCCAGATGTTCCAGAACCATGCCTGCAGTGAAGGAGGTTCAGAGTAAGGAATCACTGTCATAACATCCACCTGCAGGTGTGCAGGGGCAGTGTGTGGTTAGGCCGAGTGCTGTGTCTGTGATTGGAAGGACATTGGTTCAAATCTCTGGGTCGGCAGAGTGATTTTACCACTGGGCCCCAGAACAAGGCCCCTAATGCCCAATTGCGCCAAGGACTGTCTGACCCTGCTCTCTTAAATGTGTTTGTCTTTGCATAAAAGTGTCTCATAAATAAATTAAAATGTAGATGATGTTACCCCAGGACCACAGTGTGACATACATACATTGAGTAACAGGGGAAGGGTTTTCACAGGACATATAGTGCAAAACACAGGACAGTGTGAAACTGGGGGGCTGGACACAGGGGTTTATACATGGAGTGTATTATGTAGACAATACACCACCTGTCAAAAGTTTTTGCGCAACATTGTGTGGTGATGGCAAAGTCAAATTCTGTCCTTTAACTTTAAATGCACTAGTTAACTGTTTCAACCCATGAAACAGAGCAGTATTTAATGTCCCTTGTAGGAAGAATGCCTCGAATTTTCTCTGCTGTTATAACTTCTAGTGCGGGTTACTTTGAGGAATCAAGGATATATTTTCTTGCAAATAAAATGTACTGAAATGGCGAACATACTGTAAATTTATGTGTTGCCAAAGAATAGCAAAGCATCTATTTTTAGTAAATGTTAAGAGAGTAACATGCAGATGTAGAAAGTCTCAGGTAGTGTACTGTAATGCAGCAGCAACAAAATGGAGTGGAACAAATTTTGTGGCAAAAAGTAATGATAAATAGATAAATAATAATAAGGTAAATTGACCAGTGCTAGTCTGGGGGGGGGGGATTGTCAGGACCTAATCAGGGCAAGATGGGCAATGGGGTCTTTAGTGTCCTGACAACCTTGGTGTTTCCTCTGAGAGGCAGTAGGCTGCATTTATGAAAGACCTACAGTTGACAGCCGTACCTTTAAGGTTACAGTGGGTACGGTTACCGTGCTCTGCCTAGATGAAACCCAGTGGGAGCAGTGACCGAGCGCACCCACTAATCATAAACACTGCCCGGTTATATTTCCCGCATCACTACCTGTCACATGATCAGGAATGTCTGCCTGAGGTCTAACTCCCTCATGACCTGGACCCATAGTTGCTAAAAATACAGGGTAACAAACGCTGATTGATTTTTTCGGGTTTGCCCTCCACAGTATGCCATTGCAGCTCAAAGCCTGCCTGAAATTACCCCTGGCTCTTGGCCGGTCCTTTAAGTCTCTGCTTGTCATGAACTCTCTCCTAAAAGTGTAAAGCACCACAAATCACTTACTCCTCTGAGGTGACCTGTTTACCTTAAACACCTCCTTCTCCTATAATAAATTCAAAAAGCTAATAATTGGAAAGTTATTGATCTGCATGGTGTGAGAGATTCCTTTTCAGTCCTTTAATAATTCTCATTTTGAGCGAATATTATCGATATTGAGCCGGCCATCTTCCTGCCTGGAAAGATTTGTATATCTGAAGTGTAGTTTGCCTCGAGCAGCAAAGATCACAGTGTAATTTGCTCTTCCTGCTGTATTTTTAATAATGACAAAACTCTGATAAATTTTACATCTGATCTGCTGCAGCAGAAGAGGAAGGGGCTCCCATCTTAGACAGAGTTTATTACATTTCAGACAGGGACGGTCATAAATTTATTCTCCGTGGAATGTTCATTATCCTGCCACTGCCATACTTCTCATTAAGCAGGCTGGCATTTCTCAGTGTCCTGTGGAAGTGACCTCACTGGGGGGCGGGGGGGGGGGGGCCGCCCGCGCCGGGGGGGGGGCGGGGGGGGGGGGGGGGGGGGGGGGGGGGGGGCGGTGGGGGGGGGGGGGGGGGGGG
>JAODKC010000041.1:62436-110715 GCA_026777985.1 Mormyrops attenuatus | reverse complement strand
CGCCAGGTACTTAAAGAGACCGGAGGAGCTCTCTGTTTAGATTAAACATCCCTGCTGCTTCCAGTCCCCGGAGATGGGACATGATGGGGGGTGTCGATCTGTTTTGTCAGAGACGCTGGCTCGCCGGAAGGGACAGCATTTGATAATGGCACACCGTGACGTGTGGGAAATCAGCAAAGCTAAAAATCTGCGATTTTGCCGACCATAATAACTGTGGGCTTTGTGCTACATGTCCGTATTTGTTGAATAGTTTTTTTTTTTTTTTCTCCCTGGCAATATTGTAAGATTTTAAATTGTCAAGATGAGTACTAGCACACAATTTGTTTTGCATGAAGCAGGAAGGTGTTATTTTAAGCAGGAAGTTAAGCTAAGTAGGTTGCTGCTAGCAGAGACTGATGACGGGCCCTTCGGCACAGTTTGACGGGCTGAAGCTATACCCTCTGGCCGTCCGCGATGTCTGGCTTCGGAACCAGCATGTAAGACCCAAAAATGTAAATCTGGAGTTATGGTGTGGCAAGGTGGAGGAGACGGTAACATCGTGGGAAAATTCAGGACTGACTCGCTGCTGTTAAGGAGCAGATCCGGCTGGTGTGCCAGGGCCGGCTGCTGCCGGAGGTGGATCTGGAAAAACGGTGGGGGGGTTGGGGGGTAAGCACTGGTTCACCAGCCTTCTCTCCTGTAGCTCTATAATTAGCGCAATTATAAGAGAGATGGGCTGCTGGCAAATGGAGCCATACATCTGTCAGAACGGGGAGGGGGCAGAACTAGCAACTGGTAACCCTGGTGCTGAAAACCCGGCCCAAAAGCGAAAGGCACCATATACAGCAGTTGCCTTCATATTGCACCCACTGTATACCTTGAAGGACCCTCCCCAACAAGGTGTACTGTGGAGAGTTGCATATAGGGTGACATAAAGGGTGATCTTCTGGGGTTTGGTGAGCCTGGGACAGGATACATGCTTCCCAATTCACGTCACTCGTCACTAGAGTGGTCCTAGATGATCCCCCCCTTCTCAACCTGATTCCCTCTGACTATGCAAATCATCAGCCAAGAGCACTGGGGTGTCTTTAGTTCTTTTCCTCACACAAATCCAGAGGTGGGCATTTCAGCTCCAGAAAGTACACATCCAGACCAAGATTTTGTTTCAACCAATCAGTTGCACATAAGGAGTCATAGTCACGGAGCACTCAACTGGTTGGTTGAAACAAAATCTTGGACTGGACTTTCACTTTCTGGACCAGAAATGTGTCGCCTTCACTGGCAGTGTGCGGCTCCTGACGATTCGGCAGGCGGTCACCCAAGAGCGTGCCACTGTCTCTCCCTCCATAAGCGCCGCGGTAGCGTTTCTGAAAAAGGCCTCAGAACAGGGATCCAGCGGTTTTTTCCCCCACACATTTTCCTCCAGGCGCCTCCTGCAAGCTGCCAAGAAGGCCAACCAGACAGGTCACTTCCTGTGGGTGGGATCGGACAGCTGGGGGTCTAAGATCGCACCTGTGTTGCACCAGGAGGAGATGGCCGAAGGTGCGGTCACCATCCTCCCGAAACGGGCCAATATCAAAGGTATAACGTAACTGCAAACCTCATTTCCAGAGTTAGCAGTGATGCTTTATTAGTATACATTTGTTCCCCTGTATTGTTACTAATATTATTATTATTACTATTACAATATGAATCATAAACACTATCACCCTTAGCACCATAATTATAGCAAATAAGTATAACTTGAGATGATCAATGTAACACAGCTGAAGGCAATTACCTCAGAATGTAACTGCTCTATGTACTACATAGTAATAAAATGCTGTTTTTGAATGCAGAACATCTCATTAAAGCTGTGAATTATAACTGCATACAGTTACAGTGAGATTTCTAGGAGAGTCTTCCTGAAGGGCAGTTTCGAGAGCAGCATGACAGCACCGTGTGGACCATTCTGTCATCTCTGATCTCGACAGGGTTTGACCGCTACTTCATCAGTCGCACCCTGGACAACAACCGGAGGAACATCTGGTTCGCCGAGTTCTGGGAGGACAACTTTCACTGCAAGCTGAGCCGGCATGCCCTGAAGAAAGGGTCGGGGATCAAGAAGTGCACAAGTAAGAGCTGAAGGGTGCTGTCCCTTTAAGGGAGACTCCGCCCACTGGACCTGAAATGATCCAGTTAAAGTCAAAGAAAGATTAATACTGAATAGGGACAGTGTCTGCCCCAAAAAGCAGTGCACAGATCAGTGATTAGAACCACACATCCTCTGTAACTATTTACAGCGACAGTGTCTACCACTACCCAAACCGTGCATTTGTGTGGGGCCCCCTGTTGGCCACGAACAGTTGCTACACTAAATATTAAATAACAGCGCACCTTGCTTAAGAGTTGCTGAAACTGCGGGTTCTGCTAACCAGATAGATGAACGATCTTCTGACTCTACTCGCTAGCTGTTAATTTAGTTTTCTAACCATCAAGGGGGAACAGGGGGGGCCCTAAAGTGTTTTTTTTGAATGGGGCCCCAAAAACAAAAGCCCACCCCTCACTATATAGTTTAGGTACAATTCCTGACAGATAGAGCTGCCCTGACTAACTGTAATGTAACAGACAGTGAGGCATTCACAGCCTTCAGGAGAGATGCATTAGACCTGCTGCCACATTGTTCTTGTGTGTCATGTGTGAAAACCCTCGATGTATGAAGCTGACCCACGTGTGTCCCGTAGAGGGTCATGATTTTCCAAGGCGATATTAAGGAAATTAACTTCTGTCATTATAATAAGGAAAAGTTGAGGCACTTTACACTGTCACATAGTTTAAATATGTTGTTGTAAATCCTATTCTTAGAAAAAAAAAACTCACCAGCCGACATTTCATAAATTGAAAGAATGAAAAGTTTTATGTCATTTCTTTTATTAAGAAACAAAGAGTGCAGAATATTAGCCTAGTAAATTTTTCCTTAATTTTCCATTTTAATGACCTATAAGAGGCTTCATTAAGAACCCTTGTTGAGGACCATAATTCAGGTCTAATATGGAAATCTCTGAGAGATCTGTCACCTTGACAACAAAAGCAATGAGGGTCAACCCCTTAAAAGCCCCAGCTCACCTGAAAATACAGCTGCCAGCCAGTCCAATAAACGCATTAGAAACAGCTTCTGCCTTCATCGCAATTAGCTCTCCAGCTGCATGGCCTAGTGCTCAAGGGCTTTGACATCTATCGATGAGGCAGATTGATGTGTGAATTAAAGCCTTCTGTCCTGGCTAGAATTATGTACAAGAAGACAAAACATCCAGTGTTACAGCTTCTCCCCTTCCTGACACAAGGTCAAGTATAAAATCCATATGCAATCAGCCACAGAATATGCAATCAGTATCCTTACTGTATGCCCCCTGTAAATATACAATACTATTTCAACATGGCAGGAAAGTATTAAATACTTATCTAATGCAATATGTCACCATGGCTTCAAAGTCTTTGGTATTTACCCAGTGCACTGTGTCACCATGGTTTCAAAGTTTTTGGTATTTACCCACTGCGCTGTCACCATGGTTTCAAAGTCTTTGGTATATACCCAGTGTATTATGTTACCATGGTTTCAAAGTCTTTGGAATTTACCCAGCATGCAGTGTCACCATGGTTTCAAAGTCTTTGGTATTTACCCAGTGTGCTGTGTCACCATGGTTTCAAAGTATTTGGTATTTACCCAGTGTGCATTGTCACCATGGTTTCAAAGTCTTTGGTATTTACCCAGTGTATTATGTTACCATGGCTTCAAAGTCTTTGGTATTTACCCAGTGTGCAGTGTCACCATGGTTTCAAAGTCTTTGGTATTTACCCGATGGGCTGTGTTACCATGGTTTCAAAGTCTTTGCTATTTACCTAGTTTGTTAACCTGTCTAGAGTTTAGATTTCACCTTAATTGCGAACAGAAGAGCCAGTAAATTGTGTGTGACTCCTACTGTGAAATGGTTGTCAGAAGATATGTACGTGTCACCTTCATGGTTTCATTTGCTTGAAGAATTTCCAGTCAAACAATCAACAATCATTAAATCAGGAAGTAAAGAGATCCAGGCGACTGCAGAAAATATAGTGATGTTTAAATAACATCAACAACAACAACAACAACAATAATAATAATGATAATATTAATAATAATTATTATAGTTGTTATTATTATTATTATTATTATTAGTAGTAGTAGTAGTAGGTGTAGTAGTAGCAGTAGCAGTAGCAGTGGTGGTGGTATATATGATTTTTTTTTAAATAGAACAGCTTCCCTTCTGTCAATGAACTGCACTACAAAAACACAAGCTGAGACTGTCAAACCAGCCAGCCACTTGGCTCAGAGTGAATCTCACATCCTGCCTTAAATCCCCACCAGCTGGAGGAAGCTCCTAGGAAATGGACCAGCCATCACCCTCAGCGAGGTGCACCGCACCATCCGTAGGGGCATCGTGCGCTCGCAGCCAGTGTGCTCCAAACGTTAACATGGCCATTCATGAGGCTCGCAGAGTTCCTCAGGTTGAAATCTTCTTCAACGGGTGTCAGCTAAACCCATAAACGATGGCGCAGCACAGACGTGCTTTCTGTAACTATGGGAAACATCAGTCTGTATCTTTCGGTGGCCTTCAGGGTCACATTGAGTCATGCAACAACAGTGAATCTTCATTTAATGCTGTTTAGCAGATGCTTTTATCTAAAGCAGCAGACATTTGCAGAAAGCAGGGTCAGACAGTCCCTGGAGCTACTGGGGGTTAAATCTAATCTGGGCCAGATTAAACATAAGGGCACTTGCGCACATGCCCAGGGGCACCAAGTCCTCGGCAGGCACCAACAGGGCAACCCCCCATAGCCCCCCACCTCGGTCCCATTCACAAATGTCTTTTAACAATTGATTGTCTATTATTCTTTTTTGCTTTGCTTCAATGTAATGTTTTCCGCATGTTAGATACATTTCTGAATTTCGCGAGCCACCATTCAGCCCTGTTTCATTCTGATATCACCTGGTTTGTGCTATCCAGGGGCACTTAGTACTAATAATCAAGCCCTGGGTGTTCCCCAAGGGCCAACAGTAAAATCACTGAGCTGTCCCTGGGAATTGAACCAGCCACCTTCCGATGACAGGCACCACTGAGCCATACACTGTCCCCACATTTCTGTGCACACAATAAGTCCAGAAATGGATGGATTGACCTGGTTCCCCTGGCTTTTCACTGCTGTGTCGGGGTCGGTGCCGACCCTGTGTCCCGGTTTGACCTGCATTTGTTGCTGGTCATCCTGCTTTCCCCTGTCTCATTGCCTTCGGCCCCAGTGTGTTTTTCCCTGCTTCCTGGACCATCACATAGCTCAACAGTCTGACCGTGCGGCTCTGAGGCTGAGAACCCTCCACGTGCGGGTTTAGCCTCACCTGTTTTGTTTCGTTATTGGTTTTCTGTTTCGTTTCATTATTGGTTTTCTGTTTTCTGTAGTGTTTGTTACAGGTTATCTTTGTTTCCCTGTTAAGCTGTGCCCTGCTTGTGTTTGGTTCACCCCTGCTTGTCTTTTCGTGAGGTGTCGTTTAAGCTCCACAGTATATGTTGGCTATGTGTATTTAACTCGTCCCACCTATTGCTTGCTTGTTGCCCTGTGCCTCTGTTGATTGGTTGATTGGTCATGTTCTGCACCTGCCCCCTCTTTAGCCTGGTTATTCTTTGTGTATGTAAGCGCCTGACCTGCTCTGTTCTGTAGTCTGTCATGTCAGTGCTTATGTTACTGCATTTTATTTGCTTTGCTTGATCACTCAGTCCTCCTCCCTGTGTTCTCTTATTTCTCTTGTTGTGTTTATTTCATGGCTTAGTTTATTCCTGTTGTTTCCTATTTATTTCTGACCCCTCAGTGTTCCTTTATGTTTGGGAGTCGCCCCCCCAGTGTATTCAGTGTTTTTTCAATAAACCCCTGTTGTCTTGGAGTTGCTCACGTTCTTTCTGTCTGCGCCATGCCTGTCTGTGACGGCTGTAGGCCAAACAATGGTTCTGGAGGTGATATTGGTTTTTTTTTTGGAAGAGACTGATATCTGTCCCCTCAGATTCATAAACAATCCAAACATGCTAACACAGAACATTCAGCCTGTGTGTTTGCACCCAGTTGGTGACAGGGTTTAGTAGGAAAGGGTGACATTGACCTGACCACTGACAGAAAGCCACTAGGTGGTTGTATCTCAAGAAGCTGCCCGGGGCTGATGTTTGATTCAACAGAACACCAACTGTGCAAATGATGGGAAATGTTACAAATGGCTTTTAGAGATAACCGTTATGCTTTGGTAAGTCGAGAGCCAATGTCATGTTGGATCTTGCGGTTACTTTTCTAAAGTTAGGAAACTAAACGAAAGTCTTGTGTCCTGTAGGCCATGTTTATTTCAGCGTACAGCAGACTCTGATCTGATCTATATGAATGTAATTAACCATATGACAGCTCAGAACCATGTGGCACAACCATATGACAAAGTTGACCAATCGAATCAGGATGGAATACCTCATGCCTGGGCTAACTGCGTCAGACCCAGTTACACAGAGAACATAAGAAATTTACAAACGAGAGGAGGCCATTCGACCCATGAAGCTCGTTTGGAGAAAACTTAACTAAAAGCTAAGAGTTGATAAAATCTTATCTTGTTCTGATTTAAAGGAACCCAGGGTTTTAGCTTGCGCTACACTAGCAGGAAGACTATTCCATATTCCAACTACACGCTTTGTAAAGAAGTGCTTTCTCAAACTAACTTTAATATGTTCTCCTGCTAATTTCCACTTATGGCCACGAGTTCTAGTATTTAAACTAATATTGAAATAGCCATTTGGCTGAACTGCATCCCGACCTGTTAGAATCTTATATACCTGGATCATGTCCCCCCTTAGTCTCCTTTGCTCGAGACTATCAGCTCAGCTAACCTCTCCTCATAAGACATTCCTCTAAGACCAGGAATCATTCTTGGAAGGAGAGACAGTCACACAAGGAGAGACATAGTCACACAAATGACAGGATTAACATTGACCAGCTGGGAGGAGAGCGACACCTTCATGGTCACCTGATTCTGAATCATCATCTCCACCTCCATCATCATCATCATCATCATCATCATTATCATCATCATCATCATATTTTAAAATCCATGCTTATTATTTTTACCAAAACAGCATTGAAAATGGTCAATGTTTTTTTCAGAATTCCTCCATGATTTGGAATGGGTCCGGATTTAGGATACCGCTGAAAAGGCTAAAGCTGGGATCTGCAGTAGGTCCTGAGAGACCTTTCCTGAGGAGGTGTTATCTCAAAGCACAGGCCGTTAAACTTCAGATGTGCTGATGGTTTTCTCTTAAATATAAGCACTGCACTACATAGAGAACTTTTATTATTGTTTTTACATTTATAATACATGATGCTGCTCAAGGTAAGAGCCCAACATCCATTATAAACTGCACTGTACTGCAGAAAGCACTTCTTGGTGTTTTTACTTGTTTTAACACTGATTTTCTGCCTTTTGACACAAACTGACTATGAATAAATCTTCACTAAACTCTGAAACGGCAGGTGTTTCCTGCTGCATACACCAATTCGATCATATTCGACATTCAATAATACTTTTTTCACTGATTTATAATTACTGTTCTGCTTGAATAAAAAAAATCACATTGCGCCACAAATTTTTAAGCTGGTAAAAATCACAGGATCTACTTACATAAGCAGTTCTATCACATGTGGCATTATTGATTAAAAATTGAATAAGTTTTACTCTCATTTCATGCCAAGTCCAAGCGTTTGTAACACAAAATTGGCAGAAATTACCTGGTGGCTGATTCAGTTAGCTACACTCATGTTTCTCTGCTCCACTTCCCCAGTATGTAATCAGTAAAAATTTCAGCGAGTGTACATGTCATTTTCCGTTTCAAACTAAATTAATATTTTTAAGTCTTTTTTCTGGTATCACGTTTTATTTTGGTTTTCCTGTCATTACGTACTGACAGCGCACATAGAAAATAGTCACCCATGCTTAGTGATTGCTGGAATTAATATCCCTGAATGCTCGCCGAATCTCATTAAGTATACTGTCGCATAATGAGCGAGATAGCCCTGGAAATCTAGTTAGCCGGGTAGCTATCAGTCCCCCGAGTTCCTGGGGATGGAGTGCTGTTCTGCTTAGAGACACAGTGCATTATAATCCTGTAATACTGGACCTGATATTCCACTAGGCTTGTTGTTATTCAACTCGCCGACTGGGGCTGGACTAGCCATCTGGCGTACCAGGCGTTTGCCCAGGGGGCTGATAGGTATGTCATTTATCGTGGCGGATCCTGTAGTCCAAGCCGGTTTTTAATCCCAGTTCAATCCTGTCTAGGAATCCTGGTGTCCGTTTGAGGACTGCTGATCCGCTGTGCAGCAGCAGTTCTGGATGAAGCTGTATAAATTCTATTATAATTCATGCGCACGTTATTTACAGTATTAGTACATTTTGTGACATGCAGTTTCATTGGCCAGTTTGCTGGTGCCTGTTTCTCATTGGCCTTTATTGTCCTGCATGCATTTGACAAACATGACATGGAAGGAGGTGAATGAGCCTGAAGGAAACATGAACAATGCTCCAGCGAGGAGGAGATGACTGGGACATCCTCAGCAGTTCAGATCCATGCCCAGGAATTCTGCTGGAGAAGCAGCCTCCTTGACTGTTTTAGTATCCTATTAATTTTGATGCTTTTTGGCCAAAACATGCCTATTCAATGGTTCTCTATGGTTCCCAGAAGGTCTGCACATTCTTGTCAAAGGTAACATTTGCTAAACTTCAGCTGAGGACCTGCTTAGCCGTGGCCCAGCAAGTGGCATGTGTGGTGAGACAGGAGACTGATGTCCACACATCAAAGACGGATTAAGGCTGGAGGTCTTCCTTGTTGAACCAGTCTCATGGATTCCATGAATTGGATACCATCTCAAAGAAGAACATCAGTCCTTAGGCCCCTGACCTCCAGGCCCGGATCGCATATGAATGTGGAGTACGATGTTCCATGATGTTTGTTATCTCAATGAGCGAGCTGTTCCCTCTCTGCCCTCAATGATGGTCCGTAGAAGTACCACTGAATGTGTCCGGTCATTAAAACTCAGCTAGAAAAAACATTTAGCCCTTTTTATTTCTCCCAGAATGACCACAAAGTGAAACAGCTCCTTTCCTCTTTCCATGGAGATCGACACAAGATTACCTAAATAAAGGGCATTTCGATATCCCGTCACATTAAGTAAGTTCCGGAAAGGCGTGTGAAGTTAAGCGATTACACTGACTATTAACGATAGTACATTTAAATGAACTTCAAAAGCAGGCTCGGGTAAATTTATAAGACCGTGCAAATTATTTCAAAACGGTTCTCTGCCGCAAAATGATTTACCCACCATTTACATATTTACCCCCGTGCCTGACGGCTACCTGCACTGTATGAGCTCTGCTCTCAACGGGCTTCAGACACAGTCAGTGTGCTGCTGCCTATGCCGATCTCTGTCTAGCTAATAGCCTTTTAATTACCGGGAGGTTATCGGGACGTGTCACCGTTAAACAGGCTCTCATCAAAGAGATCAGGACCCAGCCAAAGCCCGTACACCTTTGCACAGCTGAACCTTGGATATGAGCAGGGCTGGGATTGCTGTGCCACTCAAAAAGTCACTTTGAGGCCCCCCAACTCCCTTCCGGCCCCCCTTAGTTTCAAAACCTAAATAAATAGCTAGCAAGTACAGTCAGAAGATGCTAGCTAGCTAGCTGGTTAGCAGAACATGCTGCTTCTGCAGCTCCTAAATACTGTAAGGAAGGCAGATATTTAACGCGTACTGTAGTTACTGCTTGTGGCCAACACGGGGGCCCCATGCTAATGTACGATTTAAGGAGACCACTGCTGGACACAATGCTGCTTTTCACAAACATTTGAAAAAGAAAGTGGAGAAAAGACTTTGTCTTTCATGGCAAATGGGAGAGGATAAAGGGGGTGTTGTATGCATGAGTGTGGCCTTCGGGCATGGGGTTCGGTGGTGTGCTGTGAGGACACACAGGGGTGCGGAGATTTGGCACTCCCGATGGCGGGTGAGAAGGAGCGGGCATCACCGTGGCAGATGAGGACGGCTTGCTCTTCATTATGCTGATTAAATAAATCATCGTCAATTAGCATTCCAGCCACGGGCCACTAATCTGAGCTCCTGAGGCACGCGAGTCATAAACAGGGGAAAACAAGTGTTTGGCTAATCAGTTAAATAATCAGCGTGGGAAGGATGGTGCTTCTTGTATGGCGGAGAGCAGCGAACCAAGGAACGGGTTCAGAGTTACCACAGAGGGCCTAACAGGGGTAGGGAATGCCAGCAGGGGGCGGCGCAGGCTCACAGGGACAGATTGACGATCTGACGAGTTTCTTACTCTTTCCGTATTTTTTTGTTTCTGAATTTTGTCAGTGTCTAGCGGTGTAACTGAGTAAGACTTTAAATTTTACATTTGAAGCTACAGGTGAGTCTATAAGCCTTGGCTTTCATAAATGTCAGACTCTGAATGAATCAGATCGTGTACCAGGAAGTGGGGCTCATATCCTGGGTGGGACACTAGCCCAGTGCACACTCACACGCTGAAGGGAACCTAAGCAAAGCAATGAGGAGACATCAGCACTGACTAAACTAACACAATGGTCACATGACACATAGCTAACAGAAACTTAGCTATGGGGGCTAATAATATCCACAAACATTATGCTTTACATTAAAGTAGCCATCATTTACTACACTCCACAGATGTCACAGAAACTATGGCTCAAATCCATCCTCTCAGTTGATTTTTTGCAGCGCAGAAAGATTAGCTGGCGAGCTAATGAGCTAAAAATCATTTAGGCTTAGCTAATGGTCGTGGCACATAAATGAGGTCTTATACAATTAACATCTTTTATAATTAAGTTTTTATAGCTAGTTTAAAGTAGCAGATATGTAGCTAAGAACTGAGACTGATTTATTCAAAGAACCTGGTTTTGCTATTTTCAGCTATCAAGCTAGCACTTAGCATTTTGGGACTTAGCATTAGCTTTTAATGTAAACTAACTACTGTAGGAAAATGTATTGTCCATCCATCCATCCATCCATCCTTCCATCCATTCATTTTCTGTACTTGTCCTATTCAGAGTCATGGGGGTCTGGACCCTATCCTGGAAGCTACTGACGCAAAGAAAATGTATCCTGACATTGTAAAATGTATATAAACATGTACAGGAAGGATGAAGAGGGTTTTAGGTGGGTCTGATGGTGATGGAGGAGGCAGGGGGAGTCTGTTTGCTGTGTGAGACAGATAGCAAGGTTGGGCTGCACAAGCTGTCCGAGAGGATCATGGGAGCACAGAGTTGTTCTAGTTGTTTGATATCTGAAGGAAACGGCCTTTGTGAGGATCTCACCACCGAGGCTGCTTCTCACCCCAGCCTTGGTGAAGGGAGTTAACGCTCCTTCTGGAGCATTCTCTGGGTGGCCGAGGGGGGAGCAGACAGCGGAGACACTGAGCAGCAGCTGCAACATGACTCATGTCTGCTAGAGACATGTTACCACAAGGCTGTGTATGTGTGTATCAGTGTAGATATTAGTAAACCTTGCAAATTGGATTTTATTCATGCTCCTCTTGCAACCGAAGCATAAAACAGCTGAAAATCACCCACAGTGGATGGGGAAGCACAGGGGTTAAGTCAAAGCCTCTGCATCCTTCACCAGTTACATTTTACTCGCTCTGATTCCTATTTTATTGAATATCCCACTTGTCAGCAGTGATTAAGCTGAAAAATGCATTCATCTCTTGATCTACGGGGTGTTGAAGTAACCTGACTTCCTGCCTTCCTGCACTGGCGACATAAAGTGTATGTACTGTAGATACAAGGAGCAGTGTTTGTCACCACTTGAACCACACATGGGCCCCTGATTCGTGGGGGCCCCCTGTTGGCCCCAAACACTCACTACGCTCTGATTTTCTGACTCTGCTCTCTAGTATTTATTTCAATTTCAATTAATTTGTATATAGCGCCTTTTATTTTTTATATAGCGCCCTAAGGTTCTTTACATGGGTCCATTGTGATACATTCCTGCATCATTTATACAGAATGATTCAAAAACAGGGATTAGGGAAGATAAAGAAATTATTTAGTTTTTGAAACATCTGTGTGTGTGTGTGTGTGTGTATGTGTGTGGGCGGCGGAGTGAAGGGCTCTGTAGTGTCTTTTTGAGTAGGGCCCCAGAAGCAACACAGCCACCCCGGGTAGGAACTGCAGCACAGACTTACTGTACTCACACAGCCACCTGGTGTCTACCGCCATTAACCCTTCAGTCCGCATGGAGAATCAAGTGGATGAGTCACTTACGAGTTATCATTCATTCCACGCTCTGGTGAATGGCTGTGGGGGATGGATGCGCGGGGGGGGGGGCAACCCACTCGTATTGATAGCGCCCCAGTCAGCCTCGCAGTCATCTGACTGATCACTGGCTGGCAGCTTCTGCGTGGGCTCTGCACGTCTCATTATACGTATTACAGTATTACAATAACAAACAATTGTACCCGAAGCAGTTTATTAAGTTTACCATATAAATAACATCACTCTTTTTTTTTTTTACTGTTAGCAGTAATCTCGTCTTTTCCATAGGAGGAAATCGAGTCACGCTGAATGTTTTTTTGTGTTTATTTTTTTTCTTTTATGGTGTGAACGAGCATCTGTGTGTCACAGGTCAAAGGCTTTGAGGAGAGTTTGAGCTGAAATCGATTGACCTCATTGGAGGCCTGAATCGAAATATTTGGGTTTTCCTGGAAAATGCACCTTTTTGAAATCGGCCACTAGGTGGCACAGTGATTAAGGAACTGATTATGTATCTGACTGCATTTGTATGCGGGACACAGCTATCATCGTCTTGTGTTATGGATATTCATCCAAAGATTAGATAAATAGGCAAAAAAATAATTTGATCCTGATTAGGAGATGCCACCCCTGGCTATGACCCGCTGTGTTCCATGGACCATCCTGTGAGCTGGCGTGGAGGCCAGTCCCTCTTCCATTTCACGCCTGGTCACTGATCAGCCAAGGGGAGCTTGTTTCCTCCCAGACAGAGACAAGACAGCTGTGTCTTCAGGCTTGTGGACGGATGTCCACTGTACCTTGGGGCTGTAGCATTCCATCCCGTTATACACGACCCCTCATTACTATGATATACTGTACACCTCCGTCTACCCCATGACAGGGATGAGGAAATGCACAGCGATCTATCTGAAAGTCATTCCAACCCAGTTGTAGAAACATACATTTATTTATGGCCCATAAATAAAGCATTTTATGAGAGCGCGTGTTGTTTCTGACGCGGACACTCTTCGTCCTGCCGGGGTAAAAGCCTCGCCTTGTTTGCCGACTATCAAAAGCGAACAGGTGGTGTGTACACCCCCCTCGCTGGTACCCCGCAGTACTGCACATCAGCAAACAGATAAATCTAGTTTATTAAGCCGTTCCATTAGCATTAGCGACAGATGTAAAACTTCTTCATACTTTTCCGCTCCCTCCGAGCAAGGGCCTGGTGACAGGGTGGCCTCCTAAAGTCCACCCTCTCCCCCCACTGCCTGGCATTACCATCACTGAGACGCCTATCCTGATGCAATGCAAACTCTATAAATGCTCCTCAGTCTTCTCTGTTTCTAATTCAGTACAATGCAGCTGTATAGTCCATGCTGTCAAACATTAAAAAGAGCAGGCAGAAGCAGAGGAGCAGTGGATCTGACCATGTGGAAGCCATCTCCATCACAGCAGCCCATGGCCACCTCCTCCACCTACTGCCCTGAAGAACAGAGGTCCTAGTATCAGTCTGATCTCCTGTATCTTTATGTGTGCAACTGTAGGTTAAACTTGGCCTGCAAGGTTATGAAATAAAATGCCAGCATATGGCTTTATGTCCAGATTTTAAAGCGTTCAAGGCTGCAGTATTGTGCTGCTTTTTCATTAGAGGCATATTATTTTATAGGGGATCATATGGCTATATCTTATTGAGGCTATTAGAGGAATCTTGTTATGTAATATATATATATATATATACAGTCATTGACCAGTTTATCAGGTACACGTGCTCATTAATGCAAACAGAAGGTTTGATTAATGTGTAATTAAACATGATCACAGCTAAAGCACCTGATCTATGAGTTTTTAAATGTAGCGTCAGTGCCAAACACCAGAAACAGCCACCCTCCTGGGATTTTTTGGGAGTTTATGCAGTGAGAATTGTATTATGAGCTTGGTGCAGTGAGTGTGCAGTGCACATTGTATTGTGGGATTGGTGCCGTGAATATGCAGTGAGCATTGTATTGTGACCTTGTGCAGTGTAGTTGCAGTGGGAATTGTATTGTGAGCTTGGTGCAGTGATTATGCAGTGAGAATTGTATTGTGAGCTTTTTGCAGTGAATTCAAAGTGCACATTGTATTGTGGACTTGGTGCAGTGAATATGCAGTGAGCATTGTATTGTGAGCTTGTGGAGTCTAGATGCAGTGGGAATTGTATTGTGAGCTTCGTGCAGTGTAGATGCAATGATCCCTATTTGATATATCAGTTTGAAGCAGCAGCTTTACTCAGAGGTTAGTTTGAGGAATACGTGGCTGGTAATGTAAGGACCGAACTGTTATTTTAAGAATTTAAGTCAATTTATGTAACAGGAATTAATAATAATGGAAGCGGAGCAGGAAAAGCATAGCTTAGCACAAAGAGATCACTGCCTATGACTCACCTATTTAAATGAAGTGTCTGGCTGTAAGATCTTAAGCATGTTTTATACTGAGAGGCAGGCCTCACAATTGGGGCCTTAGAAGAATGATGTTAACATCAAAGTTAACATCGCAACAAGCTTCAGCTTTTTGTTCTTGCCATCTGTGTGCTGGCCTCCCTGTGTCCGTGAAAGACAGAGAGCTTTTTTCCCGACATGATAACCTCCTGATAATCTGGTTAATATCTCACCGTGAAGATGTGGTTAAGCATGCTGAGAGATGCTAAGATGCCTGGTGTAGATGACACAGGGATCAGATCCCCTTTCTAATGAAGACCTTTAGATCTCCACCATGTGATGATATAATCCCCTCTCGCCATGGCAGATTAGAAGCATCACTGTGTGTAACAGGTTAAACGTGATCACACAGAACTCTCGCTCTTGTCTCTGGTCCCTTCAATTCTAACATATTGAGCCTGTTGCTGCCGTCCCTGCTGGGGGGGTCCTCCTCTTCTCCCTCTCTCCCTCCTCTATTTCCTTTCTGTTCTCCCCTGCTTCTCTTCTGTTACCGTGCGCATGGAAAGAGTTGGGGGGGGGGGGTTACTATTTGCTCCCAGACCCAATCAGTTACTGTTTTTGTATTCTCAGAGAGAGCCACAAGGTCACTGCTTCTAACTATTTCATCAGAGAGAACCATATGGGCACTAGTTCTGACTATTTTCTCAGAGAGAACCATAGGGTCACAGGTTCTGATGATCCATCGGATTTCATTATCATTTACATCTTATCTGAAGTGATATACTTTTTTTGAGTAAGTGTTGAAGGCCTTGCTCAGGGGCCCAACTGTAAAACCTCTCAGATTTCAACTACTGACCTTCTGCTCTCAGGCACAGTGTCCACCCAGAGTCAGTCAGGTGACATACAGTGAGGGCATGAGGGTCAATAAAGCTACAAATGGGTAATATTTCTGACAGTTAAGTGACTATGGCTAGAAAGGTTGAGGAAATAAAATCTGTTTACATATTCAGTATGTATAGGAATGCCTTTACTAGCCTTATACTGCTACATGTGCCCTGAATGATATTAAGGTTGTACTTTCTGCTGAGTCTGTAGCAGTGTAATGAAGTTCTGGCTTTGTTTGGAAGTTTACATATAGTTCCTGCTTTGTTACTGCCTTCAGTTGTGCCTGGGCATTCACTGGAAGCTCAGCCTAGCTGCTTTAATAGCTGTAGGAGGGTGTGGTGAATCTCTGTGGCTCAGTGGGTCAAGACCCTGTACCAGTGATTGGAATATTCTGGGTTCAAATTCCAGGGTTTGGCAGAGTGATGTCACTGTTGGACCCCTGAGCAAGATGCTTAACCCTCAATCGCTCTAGGGACTGTCCAGGATAAGCACGAAGAAGATGGATGGATCCAGGAGAGGACTGGTTTCAAGAGCAAGGATGAAGGACGCTATAATCCAAGTGGAGATGGAGTTTGGATGTATATCAAGGAACTTTCAGAAAAGTTTTTAAAAAGTTATGAAATTCTGAGGGTCACAAAACTCAGGAAATGCTCAGGGTCACAGGCTCAGGAAATGTTCAGGGTCATGCGCTCATTGACTAATGCAGAAAGCAAGTATGGGATGTTCAGTGCATGTTGGACATTCAGTGATGTTCAGCACAATGAGTTGTGACGGGCGATCTGGGACAAACAGTGCCGGGCCTTCCCCAAATGGCCGGCCATTGCTGACCTGTATGGACTGCCAGGCTATCACAGGGCACTTCAGATGCCCATTCTCCTTAGCGCATATCTTTTTGATAACGGGAGGAAAATAGCATGACATGAGCAGGACATTGAGACCTCACAGGAATCAAACCCCCAGCTCAGGAGGTGTGTGGCCACATCACTGCCCCTGAGGCACCGCATCACCATTTCTTCATTCCCTATCAGTCTGATGCCATATAACATTGTGACTCCCGTTACATGAATATTAGCATATCACCTCCTCTCTTGTAAATCCCAATGACAATTTGGGGAATTAATCAGTTGACACACTTTCAGTTCATACAGCGTATGGCTGACAGGACGGCTATTCTGGAGGCTTCCGCTTGCACAACAGCTCACATCGGCTATATTTACTTTGAACAACCTGGAAAAGTTGTACAGAGAGTTTTGAACATTAAATATGATAAGTCATATGATTTCATTTCTTGGCAAAAGTGTGTGGTTTTAATTTCTTTTATGAGATTCTCATCATGTTGTAGAAGTCTTAAAAATCGCCCTTAAAGTTTTTAGTGTTTTCTGAAGTATTTCTCTCCCAGTTTATGGGGCCAAAAGGCATCCCTCCACTATCGGTGATGGCAAGGATGCTCGATGATCACTCATTAAGTATAAACAAATAATGTTGTTTATAGCCTGGGCAGAGTTTTATTTTTAGCATTGCAGGCCATATAATTTAAAAGTGACAGGTCAGGTCAGGTCGGGGAGTATGCGCTGATGCAGCGCGTTGCCTCACCCATCACATGGTGAAACCCCATGGGATTCCGGCTGGCGACCTCCCAGGGAGACACATGGTCCAGTCCCACACTCCAGAAATGGCCATCCATCTGCCACAGCCAGGTGTTACGTGGGCGTCCCCTCGACCTGGTCCAGTCACTTGGATCCTCAGCAATGAGGATCCTGCGAGCCAAATCACCCTCAGGGAATCGCGTCACATGGCTGTAGTGCCATAACTTATGCACCCTCACAATGCAGGTAACGTGCCAAACAAAGTCAAAACCAGTGGTACCCAAGGATTCTCCGAAGAGACCGAAGGAGTCCAGTCTTCATCTCAGCTCACTGGATAGCGTCCATGTCTCACAGCCATACAGCAAGACAAGGAGAATCAGGACTTTAAAGACTTGGACCTTTTTCCTCTTGCAAAGATGTCAGGAGCACCACACACCCCTATCCAGCGACCTTCTGACATCCCATGCTGTCCCAATCCATCTGCTGACTTCATAGAAAGAGTCACCAGAGACATGAATGTCGCTGCCGAGGTAAGTAAATCTCTCGACAAGGTCGACATTCCCCCCAGACAGGCACACTACTGATAGCTGTGCCTAAGAAGTCATTAAATGCCTGGATCTTTGTCTTTATCCAGGACACCTGCAATCCCAGACACTCAGTCTCTCAAGAGCCCCGATCAGAGCCTACCATGACTCCGGTAAGATCACAGCATCTTCGGAAAGTCAAGATCAGTAAATCTTTCTTTACCAATGAACGCCCTGCAGCTGCTAGACCGCATGACCCTGCCCAAACCCCAATCCATACAAGCATTGAATAGAGTAAGGGCAAGAACACACCCATGGCAAACCCCAGAATTAACTGGGAAGAACGCGGAAGTTCTCACTCCACTCTACGCAACACTCTCAGTACCAGTGTACAGGCCAGCCATGATGTCTAGCAACTTGGGGGGATTCCACGAAGTCTCAGGATGTCCCACAGGGCAACTCAATCATTGCCACAGGGCAACGAAAATTGACAAAGGCTACAAAGAACCTCTGTTGATATTTGCGCTTGCGCTCAATGAGAACCCTTATTGCCAGGATACAGTCCATGTTTAGATGACTTTGGCGTAAAACCAGACTGCTCCGCTTGCTGACCGGTGAGCAAATGATCACAGATCCTGTTAAGGATGACCCTAGCAAGGACCTTACCCAACACTGAAAGCAGTGTTATCCCCCTGTAGTTGCCGCTATCCAGGATATCAGCCTTCCCTTTCCAGATAGGGAATACAAGTTCCGTTTTCCAGTCAGTTGAGATGACTCCCAAATGGAAGCAAGGATTGCCTGCAATGCCACGAGGACAGCCTTACCACCAGCCTGGAGAAGTTCACCCTGGATCCCTGTGGCCTTCCCTACCCCCAGCTGATTCACCACCCGTGCAATCTCAGTCAGATTGGATGGTTCACAGCTGACTGGAGGATCAGCCTCAAGAACCGTGGACCCAGAGATGTCCAACATTCTAGCTGGATGGTCAGCTTTAAACAACTGCTCAAAGTAGCCAGCCCAGCGGGTCACAATTGCATTGTCATCCATAAGGACTGTTCCATCACCCACCCTGACTGCAAGTCTCTGAGGAACAGATTCAGATGTGCGTAATGCTTCGATTCCTCTGTAAGCAGGAGGTGGGTCACTAGACCACAGACGGTGTGTCACCTGCTCACAGATTCGTCTAACAAACTCCTCCTTATCTGTCCTCAGAGCCCTCACACCCATCCTCCTCAGTTCCAGGTACAGATTGGATTTGTCACCAAGTTGCGCTGCGACTCCTCTCGATTATATCCGGGGTGCCCTGCGAGACGAAACGCCTCCTTCTGGGAACACTGGCAACACCAACACAACCTTCGGCAACCTTCAGAGTCTTATCACGGAAAGTCTCCCACATTACATTAGAGTCAGCAGTCACACCCAAGTCTGCCAGTTCCTCGCACAAACTGTGTGCAAACTCATCAGAAACAGCTTGATCTTGGAGTCTGGCAGCACCTCCTAGTAGGTGGTAGCCTACTGGATCTAAGATCTTCAGAAAAACACCAACACCAACACACCAAACCCGTATCCAGTAGTCCAACGATGCAGGTCTGGGCCTTGGAACCAGGATCCAGCAACCTGAAGCCTGTGACTTTTCGCAAAGTCAAGGAACATGGAGCCACTCTCACCCCGGGCTCCCGACCCATGGGGACTGACACAATCCTCAGAGTCAGTCCTGCCACTGCCAGTGGTCGACTTGAAGTCACCCATGAAACTGAGGATTGTCACCTCGTGGGCACCCATCAAGCACCGAGCGAAGTTGCAAGTAAAATGACTCCCTCAACAAGACATCCCTGAGACAGCAGGAAAGACACCCAAGGAGTGCCTTAGCCTGAGTCTCATAATATGCTCATTGAAAGGAGTGACTTCAGAAATCATCGGGAGGAGCAGATCTGCTACAGCAACAGCTACCCCCTGAGTATGGCAGCCATCAGACTGACCATACCAAAAGTAGGTATACCCACTTACAGAGATCTGACCACTCCCTGGCCTGCATACCTCAGACAGTGCTGCCACCAAAATGAGGAGATTACGAAGCTCCCTGACAGCAGAGGAAGACGTTCATCTTGCCGGAGAGACAAGACGTTCCACGCACCTACCCAGATGCTGCCTCATACTGGGACCCAAGTGCCATCATGCAGCAGGTGTGCCAACCCTGCCACCAACCCCCATACCCAGGACATTGCAAAATTTATAAAATTTATACTCATTATGCATCACTTTCATAATGTCATCAAGTGCTGTCAAGCCAATGTCACCTCCTGGTCATCATATAAACACCATCCTCTAGAATGTTCTACATAAGCTACAATGTGCTTTTAGAACATTTGTGCAGAGGAACTAATTTCTGTCACGGCATTGGATGGTGCAAGTGGGAAAAAGGTGACAATCCACTTCGCGGCTCTGAGACAACAAGGCCTTATTTTACAAACAAAATACACAAAATACAAAAACCAAAACAAAAGGACCATGAGGGGTCAGTAGTAAACAGGGAAAAAAAAGAACCAAACACAGACTAACTGAGGGAACCAGGGGGGTATTCCATGAAAGTAGCTAAAGAAAGCCAGACTTTCCCAAAAAAGTCAGACTCAAACTAGCGCCATCTCTAAACTTAGCCTCATCTGGTTCCACTAACGCAGTTCAGCTTTAACTAATCAAGGCTCATACAAGACAGACTTGTATAATCTCACTTAGTGCGCACACCCGAGATATTTAAGAAGCTCAGATGAATGGATGAACGATAGATCGATCAAATGAGTCGGAAAGCGCGTAAAACGAGAGTGCTGTTTTTTTTCTGCCGCAGAGCAAACGCTGCTGATGGAGCTGTATGAAAAATGCAAAGATGTAATCGCTAAAAAAGGCAATACTGTGGCCATAAATACAGCCAGGGAGTTGGCTTGGCAATGAATTGCAGACAGACTAAATGCGTAACATGCGTAAATGTTACAACTGTTTAGTAGAGTGGCATGGTGGTACACTGGTTCATGCTGTTGCCTTACACCATGAAAGTTCCTGGTTTGATCCCCATAGCCAACGGGGAACCTTCTGGGTTGAGTTCACGTGTCATTCTTACTGTATAATACTGTATTATTTGATCTCCGTAAAATACTTTCAATCACATCCACGTGAAATGTTCTGCACAAATAAGCATATATTGTCTTTGTTATTTTACTAATAAACTTTCTAAGTATACAGTGACTAAAGAAAACATCTAAAAAATATCTTCCTGTTCATATTATTTTAACATTATTTTATTTTTTTTCAGTTTCAGTTCAGTTTCAACATTTCATGTTTGTATTATGCATACGCTTTTGCTTTTACAGAACTCCCACTTAAATGAGCCAGATTTATCTCAATAAGTCAGACTTTCCCTTAGTCCTGCTTCGGGGAATTCCCCCCCCCCAGGCCACAAAGGGAACAGATCTAAGCAAACAGGCAGCATACAACACACAGTAACATAAGCACACAGCACCATAACACAGAAAATTAACACAATAGCTGACTAACAGTGTGAGAGCAGGCACATAAATACACAAAGGGATTCAGGGCAAACAAAGGACAGGTGTGACTCGTAGGCAAAATGACCAAAATCAACACAGGTTAACAAGAAACAGGTGGATTGAATTAGCTAGCACAGAACAACGGAACTCCAACAAACACTGAACACTATGAAACACTTAAAGCTAACAACACTAGGAATAACTAAGACCCAAAGAACACGCAATCATAATAAAACAATACATGAGCAGGATAACCTAAATCAGGGATATAGAGAAACAAAACCAACTGTGTGTAAAATCAGGACTGCAGTTCACTTGTGAAGCTTGTATCCAGAAAAGGCTGTTTGCCTGTAGGTCTGTAGGACTCTTTAGTCCCTGATGGTTCGTCACCAGAGTGTCGGTCCCACACAATGCGGATGAAGATAGTGGCAGCAATGACTTTACAAAGCCCTGTAGGTCACGTGCTTCTGAATAGCTAGAAACAAAAATCAGGTACGAACCATTTAGGCTGAAACACCTGTTCTTCACCCATCATCTGAGTTTGGACCTGGTTTTTGGGCTGGCCATTACGCGGTTGACAAACTTGTGCTTCTAATCATCTGAAAAGCAAAAACAGACTTATTCTGGACAGTCTAAATAGCCCCATTGAATGCTTCTCTTGTCAAGCCAGTATCTCTGGAGAAACAGAACAGCTAATATATCTTTTAGATGGATTTCATGGATTGCTGAATACTGGATGGCTATAAAATAAAAAAAAGTCATGTGGGAATAATTTGACACTTACAGTTATTACCTAGCAGGTGGGTGTTTCTAACGGGCCTTTATGGGTTTGTTTGGTTATTTTTTGTAATTAACGTATCAGTCCTTAGCATGGCTGGATGCAGGCTGATAAGGGTTCGAGTAAAGCCCGGCACACCAGCATCGGCTAATACAGATTAAGGCCGAGGGTGGGCCTCCTGGCCCATGTGATAAACCTGGTCAAAGCATAATGTGAAGTGTGTGAGATCCGGAGTAAGGGATCCCGGCTGTCTGCTGGAACACCACGCTTCTACTGGACTTTAGCTAAATGGCTATTTGTGCCAATATCCATTTCAAGCTGTCTGGTCGTTTCGGAAACATGCGCTCATTTTCTGAGTGTCTGCAGCCTCTTCCCCTCACTTGATGGCAGCGCTGATGTCGATTTACAGGGAAGCCGGGGCCGCGATCGATTCTGCGTTACTCAGGACAGGAGATTCCCCCAGCTGGTGCCTCTGTGGCCTTTAATCTGCAAGCTGTCCTTATAGCACCCACACAAAGAGCCCAGATCCAGGGCTATCACTGTCTGCAGAGGGGCTGTCCTACAGGATACTCTCTAACTGGCTTAATTGAAACTTAGCATAGATGTAATTGAAAGTCAACCTGTGAATTAATGTGCTTTAAAAGAATTAACACAGCCTCTGTCAGCATTAATGTACACCTGTCATAACTAATCACATTAGCGCAGAGGAAGGCTGGGGGCCCGCCTTCATCAGGCTCAGTTTCACACCCGTCATGGTGCCCTACCTGTGCTGCTGTTCACTGCACAGAGTGCAGCCTGGACTCTGACACACCCCCTGATTTTAGTCAGGTCAAGTCAGTTTATTTATATCGCAGTTTAAAAACAACCAGTTATTGATCAAAGCGCTTTACACAATACAAAATGAATGAATGAATGAATGAATGAATGCCATATGGCAATTCACAAATAACACAGAGAAAAGTACACATAAACACACCTTTAAATTGCTTAAAAGCCAGACTACATACATGGATAAATGTGGAGGCAAGAACATGTAATGAGTAACTATTGAGTAATCAGCACTCAGTAATTACTACATGTAAGCAGTAACTACCGTATTGAACACTGATTCATGAGCAGCCCAGACTAAGTGAGTCACTCCGTGGCTCCACACCTCTGATTCCTGATGCGTCGAGAGTTTGCATGCTCTCCTCGCATTTGCATGGACGTCCTCTGGCAGTCCAGACATGTGCACTTAGGTAACCTGGTGCCTCTAGGTGTCCCCTTCTCTGTGTCCTCTGATGGACTGATGTCCCGCTCAGGGTATCCCCTGCTCTCTGCCCCCTGATGGACTGATGTTCCGTCCAGGGTGTCCCCTGCTCTTTGCCCTCTGATGGACTGATGTCCCATCCAGGGTGTCCCCTTCTCTCTACCCTCTGATAGACTGACATCCCACGCAGGGTGTCCCCAGCCTTGTGCCCTGTTTTCTGGTTAAGCTCCAGGGTCACTGTCACCCTGGACTGGAAGGTATTTAGGAAAGATTCATGGATGAATGAATACCAATCCATAAGTATATGAGACGTGTTAGATCAAGATCAGAAGCAAGAAGAAACCCAGGTAGAAAAAATAAGCTAGTAATATAGCTAGATAAACATCAGAAATAAGAAGTAATCTGGATGGATAAATGAGAAGTACTCTAGAGAGAAAAATCTAATAATCTAGACAGATAAAAATAAGTAAGAAGTTGGAAGTTATATAGATAATAAAAAGTATTCTAGATAAAAAAAATAAGCAATCTAGATGGTTAAAAGTAGGGATTCTAGGTAAACAATCTTACTTCCATGTTTTTGGCTAAACTTTAAGACCTTTACAGTGTCTAAACAGCAAACAGTGGCACATTATGTCAGACAGACGGTTTAACGTGCACTGAGATTTGCTCAGGAAAGCTGTTCTCGTGGAATCAAAATAGACCCGCCCCCTGAGAAAGTGTTGGGTAGTGACGACCAATCATGACATCCGCCAGTCAGGATGCCAATGGAGGCGGAATGGGGATTTCAAAAGCACCTTTGAAAAAATTCAATTTGCGCTTTAAAAGACAGCCTCTTTGAAGGACATTTAATCAAAAAACGCTTAATTGGCAATTCAAATCCTCTGAGGAAGAAAAAGGAAACACTTCATTCATAAACGACTCGGACAATGGAGCGATTTGCGGCGGGCGGCGGTTTCCGTATGCCTGATTTGCCCCCTCCAATCATGGCCCTGAAGGGCCCTCCCCGCTTGCACCCCCTCCTGCACCCCCCGTGTAAATAACCTTGAGCTGTCAAAGGGGGCCGTCGACCCCCCTCCCCCCCACCCCCCGAACCACGTCCACAGACAAAGCTGTCTCCTTTCTGCCGACACCACGGCCCATAAACCCGGTGACAGCCTGAGTGCTCCTATCACCGCAGAGCAAGGAATTATAGAGGAAGCAGACCTTGGCTCATGCTCTGCTTCGCATGCTTTGCTGTAGATAATGGGGAGCACCTTTGAGGTATAGAGATACAAGCTTTCTGATGTTTCTAGGCGGTGCTGTGTGGCTCAGTGTGCTAGGCGCTGTACCCATTATCAGACAGTCTCAGGTTCCACGGCTGACTGAGTGATGTCACCGTTGGGCCCGTGAGCAAGGCCCTTAACGCACTAATTGCTCCAGAGACTGTGTGACCCTGCATTCTCTCAAACATTTTGTTTTGGATTAAAGCGTCTGTCCTATTCAGGGTTACGGGAGGGGTCCAGAGTCTATCCCAGAGGCTGTGGGCGGAAGGCAGGATGGGGTACCCTCTGCAAGGCACACTCACACCTACAGGCAATTAGATAACTCTGATTACTCTCGGCATGTTCTTGGACTGTGGGGGGAAACCGGAGTAACCCCACAGCACCATGCAGAACATGCAAACTCCACACACATGGAGCAGAAACTTGAACCCTGGTCCCAGAAGTGTAGAGCAACAATGCGCTATCCGCTGCACCATCCAACAAATAAAATGTAAATGTAACGGTACGAACATCCTCTCCCCACTGCAGACCATGAACGGATCGGCAAGGACTCGCCATACGAGCAGGAGGGGAAGGTGCAGTTTGTCATCGACGCCGTCTACTCCATGGCACACGCCCTACACAACATGCACCGGGAGCTGTGCCCGGGCCGGGTGGGACTCTGCCCCAAGATGGACATCATCAACGGCAGCGTGCTGCTCAAGTACATCCGCAACGTCAGCTTCTCGGGTGAGTCACATGATCAGAGCTGGATGTCGAGATCCGGACTAGAGCAGAACTTGGTACAGCGTATTAAACAAGGAGCTTTAAACACACAGGTTTAAAAAGCCTTTTCCTGAAAGAAGCGAGAATTAAAAGATAAAATACAATAAATATTAGACCTTCTCCCTGAAGCAGAAAAGTCTGTGCATTCACTTTTAAGCTATCAACAGATAAAATGTTTATATCAGTGGTCACGTGGAGGTTTGGTGCAGTTTAATGTACATATTCACATGGATATTCACAAGTCCCCAAGGAAGATGCGTATAACATTTTCCTGAACAAAGGAGGTAAAGGCATGAAATCGGATTGAGCACAGCAGGAGAACAGAGGATTATGGACTGAACTGTCAGGTCGAAAACCCAAAAACAACAGGAAAGAACAAGCCCTGTGCATCGTTGTTAGAAGGGAGCGCTCTCTCTCTCTCTTTGGTGAAGCGTGTTTGCAGTTGCAGTTAACATGCAGTTGATGCAGTTGGTACAAATTCTGAAAAAATATGAATGTGCAGAAGTTATTATTATGTGTTCTGATACACGGTCCAGATTCGACTTTTCAGAGCAGCTTTTTTTTGGGTCATGTAGATAGACATGTGTAGAGTCAAACAGACTTTGCTTTTTTCCTGTAACACTGTAAGCAGAGGCGGGGTCAGGGTCTATGGCTGGTGGCAATTGGCTGGCTGCCAGTTGGGGGTGGGGTGGTGGTTGTTCCACTGAGCCATTGGTTATGGTGCTGGGGATATTGGGTCGACGCAGCATAATGGCAAAAGGAGGAGGTGGTCAATGCAGCCAGAAGTGGTGCTGTGGCTTTGGGGGGGGGGGGGTGCTGGGGCTCAGGCAGATCTGGGACAGTGCTGCCCCACTTTCCCCAAACACCTATTAATTCATCACGGAGTCTCACTCCAGCCAGGACGCATCAACAAGAAAAAGGCTGCAGTGCTATTTTTGGCCAATAGAGGGCTCTGCTCCCAGCTACCATTTACACACCCCAAGTCCTTATTTGTTTATATTCCGTTTATTTATCAGACACATTTATTCAAAGTGAGGTACATTTTTTCAAGAGAAGGCAGGGTCAGCCAGTCCCTGGGGCAACTAAGGGGTTAAGGGCCTTGCTCAGGGGCACAATGGTGATTCACTCTGTTGATCCTGGGATTTGAGCCGGTGACGCTCTGATCACAGGCACAGTGCCCTAACATACTAAGCCACATAGACGCGTGAAAAAAGGGTAATTGGCTGGAAAATCACATTATCAAAGTCTATGCAGCTGGGCCCCTCCCAAAATCCAAGAGTATTACAGGTGCATATAAATTCATTTTACCACCATCTGGGTCTGAGGTCTGCAATCTTCCTGCTAGAATCCCTTACCAGGTTAATTGAGGTGCCAGGTTAACTGTGGTGCCAGTAGAGGGGTCACGTTGGCCCATTTTCATTCACCGGTCTCTTAGGTTACTGTTAAATGATGAGCGTGCTTATGACTTAAGCTAAGTCTCGATCCACTTTACCAGCTGACCAACTTCATGACCAATCCAGCATGATCAATAGTTCATCTTGCCTTTGCAGTTATCATGTTATTTATAAGTAACCAAGCTCTTACAGTGAAAGTAGCATTGTTTGTGTGTCGAATCAGTAGCGCCTGCTAACCTTTAGCAGCACAGTACTATAAAAAGCACGGCTTAGCGCATGCTAGTGGTACGGCGCCATCCTGGTGTGATTCCCTCTCGTTACTGGCACTCCGTTCAGCGGGGTCAGGCTATGCTATCAAACATTTACCATGCTTAATCAAACCGCTGTAACCATGGGTACCACCGGGCCACACTGAAGTTTACTTTACAGAAGCAACATTGGCAAGGTCGTAAAAACGACCTGGCGTTTAGAGGTGCGCTATATCAACCTCCGCCAAGCACGGAGGATTGCGGGATGTTCCGTCTCTGCTCCGGGACCGGGGCATCTCTCTCCTGGGGAGGCAGAATAATGACACTCTGCATAAAAGCACCTCGGAGGTGGGGGTAGGGTGGGGGGGGGGGGATGTCTGAGTAGTCAGACAGAGAGAGGGACCGCAGGGGTCATCCCACGATGCGTAACGCTCCCCACAGGATGATTAAGCGCTAACATAGGAGGGCGGGGCTAAGCAGAGCCGCTGGATGGATGTCGAGCGGGCCAACCTTCCCCGACCACAAGACCGCCGCTGATTTTAAAGAGGCGAGAGGGAGCGCGTGCCTAATACAGTATGTAACAAAAGCTTCATCTGGATCCAAATGAAAGACAAAATTATTAAAGGAAAAGCAAAGAAATTTCAAGGAAATTGTCATACTGTTAATTTTTTTGTAATAGTGTTCTTTAGGTAGTGATCTTCAGAACACATCGGTGTGCTTCAAATCTCTGACATATGCTTATGGTCAGAGTTAAGGTGTTAGCTTTAGGATTAGAGTGTTATGCTTGAGAGAAATGACAGAAATTAAACAGGAAGGACAAGTCATGGGGTGAGGATGCAAATGTTACTCTCATGGTACGAATACATAAAAAACACAGCATGGCATCTGATGCCTGCAGGATTGACTGGTGATCTGCTTGCTTTGCATAGGGAAAAATACAAAACAAAAGATCAGAGGAAGAGAGGAGAGCACTTGAATATAAAAAATAAATAAATAAAGTCTTTGTTTACCCTTCAGTGCATTTTTCTATAGCAAATTCCTCGTGTGGGATATATAGAGGTAGAACTTGCTGTTAAATATGCATCCTGCCACTGTAATAAAACGGTAGTCATCTGTGGTTGTGCTGCTGCGTCGATGGAGGTGGAGATCTTCATTAATGCACAGTGTGGTACAGTGTACCTGCGCTGTGGTGGTGAGTTCAAGGGCAAGAACACGCGTTTATTAAATAAATGATTAACATGGACCCATGTCAGTGTGGCTTTACTTTCCTGGATTCAGACAAGTGTCTGTGTTAAAGGGCTAGATCGATCCATCCATCCATCCATCCATCCATCCATCCATCTTCCAGGTGCTTATCCTGGTCTGGGAGGCCTGGTGCCTATCCCATGTGGCACAGCGCACAAAACTAGGGTGAACCCTGGATGGGATACTGCTTAATTATAAGGCACACAGACAGTCACATATCTCAGGCTATTCAGAGACACAGTTAGTCTGCCCAGTTAGGCAACAGTGCCATTGGCCCACCCAGTCACCCTGCCGCAGGGGTGGATGGTGACACATTGTGATGCAGTATGTTCTCAGCAGTCTATAACTTTACAAAGATCAGAGGTGGAAATTTCAGGCCCAGAAAGTAAAAATCCAGTCCAAGATTTTGCTTCAGCCAAGCAGCTGAGTACTCCGTGACTGTGACTCTTTATGCTCAAATGGTTGGTTGAAACAAAATCTTGGACTGGATTTTTACTTTCTGGACCTTAAATTTCCACCTCTGACAAAGATACAGCAGGCAGCGATTGGAACTGGGATCATCTAAACGCCCAGAGTATCATCACGGTGAGCCGGAGTGCTGTCTACCTGTCTGCCTACACTCTCAGATACCAGAGCTATTACTGCTGTAATTTCCCAAGATTTGAGAGGAGGTGTTTCTCCAGCTCAGTACGGAGGCCTCTGCAGGAAGCTGAGGTGTAGGACCCGTTCTTTTCTGCTTACGAAGGGTGCGACTTGAGTTAAGGACACTGAGCAGACTCAGCATATAGCGTGTCCCTGTACCATTAAAAATACAGGAAGAGGGCAGATGCTGGTTCCTGTAATTTCAAATTCCCTCTCAAACTATGTACAAAATTAATGCCTTTAACTGAAAACTCAGAGCCCGTCAGTCAATCACACAAAAGCTTGTTATTTCTTCCTACTGGAAAGTCTTTCCGTCTTCTGTCAAGGTCTTGGTGAGACCCACTGCGGGGGAGGATCCCTCCTGCACCCGTAAAAGCGAACCGGCTGCCCAGTTATTAGGGCATTAAAAGCACACATTTTATGTCGGGGGGGGGGGGGGGGAGCAAGGACATTGAGCCTAACCTGAACTTGTCAAACTTTCACAGAAGGAAAGATTCAAGCCAATATTCGTACGGTGTCAAAGCAGCATATGAAAAGTTGCATGTGGATTTCCTGAATAGACTGTCTGCTTAAATATGGATGAATCACTTACAGTCTGAAATGACTATACAGGAAATGGCTCACCTACTGATATGTAACTGAAATGTACCAGGCATGTTCTGACCCGGTTATTCAGGAATTCCACTGCACCACCTGCTACTGAGGTTCCACTCAGTCTGATCGCCCCCCCATTGACATTTAACAGAAGCAGGATGAGTTATTTGTGTCTGAAGGCTGGTGGCATCGATTTTACACCACACATCTAGCGAAAGGTCCTTCCTCACGTCCTGGACAAACATGTGACTCGACTCCTTAGAGCGAGAGGCCGACCTGCCACACGAGGCACAGACCTTCACGTGGGGCCTCCTGAACACTCGACGTTTATCTACATGTCGTTTCACTGCTTAGCCGTTCGTGTTCACTGACCCACGAGATGTAAATGCTTACAGAGCATAAGCATCCTCCTGCGGGGTGAGGAGGGGCTGCATTGTTCTCAGAAGCCTTCATCTTCTCTGAGATGCCTTCATCCTCCCAGGAAGTGCCTCACCCCCCAACACTGCAGGACGCCTGTCCAGACACAGCTGGATCACCCTTCTGAAAGGTGTGCTTAAGAGGTCTTTGCAGTTATGAGGAATGCAGAAGCTTTGTGCTGAGGATAACTGTAACACAGAATAGTGGTACTTTCCCAGTTGGGAAATTCTCTTTTCATCTACCCTGTATTGCTCTCCATGAAACATACAGATATATATATTTAATATATTTAATATAATATAAGGATTTTTTTCCCATTAACATAATAGGAAAACATGCAGTGGTGGGTAGTTCTGGTCCAGAGAGTAAAAATCCAGACCAATATTTTGTTTCAACCAACTAGTTGAATATAAAGAGTCACAATATGGTTGAAACAAAATCTTGGTCAGGATTTTTATTCTGAACTAACCACCTCTGAAAACAAGATATTGTCATACCATCATTGGAAATAAGCAAGAAAGCATCCCCAGAGTGGCCTGCTCAGAATTTGCTGGACACGTGTCATTTATTCTTCCAGTCTGACCACTTACAGATCCTCAAAGCACCATTAGCTCAGATCGTGAACTTTCATTACTCCGGACGGACATTCAGACTGGATGCGTCCATCAGAAAAATACAACGAGAATCACTGGACTCTAAAGTGGTTTGTAAAGACTTGTAGTTCAAACAGCTCCACTAAGCTTCGGCCTTTGATGTAAGACAATAAAATGCATCAAAGCGTGTTTCTAATTTATGCAAGAGATGAACCAGGAGAGCAGAGAAATCGACAAACCAAAACAGCGTACAGGGATACAGCACTTAAACGCAGCAGAACAGTCTTGATGAAGTTGTGGAGTAGTGCTGAGACTTTATGGTGCTTTGTAAGAAAAACCAGCCTGAGTCACTGTGTGTGACTTTAGAAAGGTGCACAGTTTATCCATTCCTGGCCAACATAGTGTCTTCAAGAGCCGGGGGAAAAATTACCAATAGTATGCGTTGCTTTATTTTTCATTTATACACATATGAGTACACTGGAATCTGTTAGTTTTCACATATCCCATCATGCTCTCCTTTTTAAAGACACACACATATAGAGGTGAGAGCGAAGGGGCCCAACACCGATGCGGCTGCTCTGCCGAGCATGAGATAAAACACACAGCCTGAAGAATGCAAAGGCTCACCTTGAAGACTGAGAAGGCGGAGGCTACGTCATGAGCAGATGCTCCGCTGGGCTTTGTGTAGAAATTAATTTCGGGACGCTGGACGGGGACAGTAGGCGTGCTTCGTCACTGCCGAGGAAGCGACGTGGCGTGACAGCACAGTGAACAACGCAGCGTGAGACACAATGGAGATGGGGGGGGAGGTGGAAAGTGGGTGCTCCGCGGGCTGAATGTGAGGAGTAATGTGAGGGAGGCGATGCATCTGCTGAATGGTGCTTTAAATTACAGGCCGAGACCCGATCAGCAAGCCGTCGTCTCCAGACTGCGATAGAACAAGAGAAGATGCAGGAGACGGGGCTGAACAGGCAGTGTTGGCATAACTGGGCTCCTGTTTCTCCTACAGTTATACGCTCACACCCGGGCCCCACTCAAAAAGTCATTATGGGGCCCCCTTGCCCCCCCCTTCAGATGTTCATTTCATTCATTCTCCACCACTTATCCGGGGTCGGGTCGTGGGGGCAGCAGTCTAAGCAGGGATGCCCAGACCTCCCTCTCACGAGCCACCTCCTCCAGCTCGTCTGGGGGAATACCAAGGCGTTCCCAGGCCAGCTGAGAGATAAAATCTCTCCAGGGTGTCCTGGCTCAACCATGGGGCCCCCTCCTGGTTGGACATGCCTGAAACCCCTCCCCAGGAAAGCATCCAGGAAGCATCCTAGACTCATTTTGATGCAGAGGAGCAGAATCTCGACTTTGAGTCCCTCTCGAATGTCAAAGCTCCTCACTCTATCTCTAAGACTGAGCCCAGACGCCCTGCGGAGGAAACTCCTTTCAGCCGCTTGTATCCGCAATTTCATTTTTTTGATCTTGACCTCTGGGTATCGGAACCCATCTGGGTATCATATCCATCAATGAAAGCAGAAAATTCTCTTATGTATATTATTTTACAGTATAATAGTATATGATATATATTTCAAATTATGTTTTTGTAACAATATGATGAAATGTTGCAGAATTAGTATTTATAGACTGCGGAGCAGGTAGTATGAGTATAGTGCATATTTCTACTGGAATTGTAAAAATAGCATAATAAAACTTCACAGTCAGAGGAAATTCCAAAGTATATAATTGAATACAGAAGGTAACAGAGTTTCCGTTCTATATACGCTGAATTATGACTGCATTTCATGCTGAGAAGCAAAACACTAGACTAGAAGCTTTCTTTTCACAAACGAGAATTTGCTAACTAAGAAACTCGCAGGCTGCTTTGATTTATCTGCTTTAAATATGTTCATCTCTCAGTTCCAATGTGGCTAAAAAGCTGCTTTTTCTGATTTGATGCTCAGTTCACTGTGGACCCTTTAAATTAGGAAATATTTATCGATCGGCAGTGACAGGAATGATGACATGGAACAGCCTGACCACTCCAGAGCTTTAACACTCAACCACCAGAGACCGCAGGGCAGGCCTGCCTGGAGATAACAGCATTCAGACACTTCCTTCTCTGAGGTCCTGCATCAACCTACACTCTTCTCACTGACCCTATTCTTTCACAAGCTCTCATACTCAAACCCTTTAGGATAAGGGTGGAGATGATCACATTAAAGCACATATATATACACACAACATCTCAGTGGGGCCCTTGAGCAAAGCCCCTAACCCACTGAAAAAAGCCCCAAACTTCATTCTCACCTCTATATGTGTGTGTGTCTTTAAAATGCAGAGCATGATGGGATACGTGAAAACTAACACATTCCAGTGCACCTGTTTTTGTACTTGTGCAAAATTACAGTTTCGTTTCATACAGACATGTACACAGCAGTGGAGGTGATATCCAGCCTATTAGATCCTCGTTGTTGCCTGTGCTGCAGTGTTCTGCTGCAGACAATTCATGTGATGATGCTGTGATGCCTTCCATCTCGGCGCCCTAGACCCTGCAGTGAGCGTGTCGTACCACTGATCCTGAGGAGGTGGCTATACGGGACGGGAGATTTAAGCCCCCAGGTGCCCACCGCAGGGACCTGCAGGCGGGGATTACTCAGGCCTCAGCTTCACCTTTCCGTCCGGACCGGCACCCTGCTAACATTCACGGCCCCCAGACTATAGAATCTCTCCGTGACTGTTCTTCCTTCTTTTCCTTGAAATCTGAATTAATAACATTCTTCTTTTTGAGCATTTCTCTACTGTCTCTTCCTGATTACTGATTTTTTTTTCTCCCTCCTATAAAGCGACCTTGGGATTGTGAAAGGTGCTATATAAATGTAATCTATAATAATACTAATAATTGTTATTATTATTATTAATTCCCATTGACACTCACATGTCCGTTGCTTGGCTAAAATCTTTTCCCACAGAAATGCAGATTTAATTTGGTTCACTCCGCTCGAAATTTTACTTCAGAAATTCAGGGACTCTAACTGGGAAACTTTGGGTTTATGAGTCCAGATCCTTAAATGCTGCTTTACCCTCTGCTCTCTCGATAATGGGTGTAAATGATAGAGTCACACTCGAGTAGGTTTAGCCCCGATGTTGTGTAGCCAGGCTATTACACTTTGTAAAGAATGAGGTTTGTTTCCACAACACCAGTACATCCATAATGTTTCAGTATTTCCTGGTTTCTTGGAATGATCATTTTCTGGTAGACACCACCTACCTCAAAGATGTAATGAGTTTGCTGCCGTGGTCTTCTAACACCTCACAGATCACATCCTGGTGAAAATGGAGTGTATCTGTGACATAACGTGATTGGGAAGGTTATCGGTGCGTGTCAAGCCGGGCTCACAGACACGGTTCACACCATCAATCACCCACATTATCTCCCCCACAGCGGGAGCTGGCTTTGTTCCAGCGTGAAGTCAAATATAAGCTGGCAACAATGACCTTTATAAGGCACCCCCTGCATGCACGGCCAGATTTATCAGGTTGAGTTTGCTGGTATTATTGTTTAAAAGCATCTACCTGGACATTCAACAGATTTGTGAGCAAATCAATTTATAACATTAACATTATGTTTTGTTTCTATGTGTATCTCGGTATTTTAATGGTGTAAGGTGATGATCTTTTCCCCATCGGCCTTAATTAAACATGTTTTATGATCATGAAGCACATGTGGGATCTTCAGTGAACATCTCCTCCTCCGTGCTCCTACAGGCATAGCTGGCAACCCCGTTGTCTTCAACAATAATGGCGATGCCCCCGGTCGCTATGAAATCTACCAGTACCAAATCAGGAACAGAACCGCCGAATACAAGGTCATCGGCCACTGGACTGACCAGCTTCATCTGGAGGTGAGCTATCCGATGGAGGGCCGGGTTTACCTGCTTTGGGGAGATGCAAATTTTCAGTGCTTGCTCATAATAAACAGCATCTCAATATGCTTTGAGATGCAATAGACTGCAGTGATGAAAGAGACACAATACAATGTTTACTGTTTATTTCCAGAATGTTCTTCATGATTCTGGTAACGCTCCACCAACGGATTGCTGTGTACCTCAACTTCAGTGTGCTTATTTGAGATTGTGTTGTTTCTGTGTACAGTCAGTTGTTGAGCTGTTTCCCAGAAATTCAATTCCTTTTGGGAGTGTGTGTGTCTGTGTATGTGTGTATGTGTGTGTGTGTGTGTGTGTGTGGGTATGTATGTGTGTGTGTGTATAAAGATAAAAATGTGTCCACCAGCAACATGCTGTGAATTATACTAGTGAGCTGGTTTCCACTGACCTTTTCCTACGAAGCCGTCACAAACCCAGGAAGGCCAGGTGTCTGGGTGGCGATTTAGGGAGGCAATATCCTGGCAGAGGACCCAGTGATAGGCCGTAATCGCTACTCACTGGGCTGTTCCTGTTCATGTTCCTCTGAAGTCAGTGTGGCAGTTAACCTTGGAGGTCTGAAGCCAATAGCTCAACCAGAGGGAAACGAGACTGAAGATCTCTTTACGTTGCTCATGCCACTGTGGTTGTTAGTTTAGCCAGACGAGAACCTGTTATGTACCACAAAACTTCACATCAAATGGAGGTTTGCATCAAAATGTCAATTAAAATGAAATCAAAGCATTTTCCAGTTGTGCGATAATATAATTTCAAAGTGAAAATCAATGGGGAAGACTGAAATATGTTTAGCTGGTGAACAAAACAAAAAAAATGATTGAACTCATTGTTAATCCAATAAATAACTTAATTGAATAGTCCATGTTAGCGATATTCTTTGCAGCTCTTTAAAAAGATTACAGAGTACTACTCAGGCACTGCTGTTTCAGTGATTCTAAGCTATTAAGGAACTTTTGAGATAATACTTTAAGTTAGCACTTAGATACTTAGACTTTCAAGTTCAGAACTTTTGGGTGGAGATGTTCCTTCTCCTTAAAACCTTCAGCCAATTGATGATACGTGAATCTACTGGCATGTACAGGGGCCAATTTCCAGTTTCTGGGGCCTCACTCTAAAAGTGGGACCCCCCGCCATTGGCCTGGTGGAATGGCGTGGTTTGAGAGGTGCTAAACACAGCTACTAATTATCTAAATCTTTAGGTGACTAATGTGTCCCGGCGCATTACTCTCTGAATCCTCCCGGACAGGTGGGCTCCATGTTTTGGCCAGGTGGAGTCCAGGACGTGCCGCCCTCCATCTGCAGCCAGCCGTGCCGCCCAGGCGAGCGGAAGAAGACGGTGAAGGGCATGCCATGCTGCTGGCACTGCGAGCGCTGTGATGGCTACCAGTACCAGGCCGACACCTACACCTGCAAGATGTGCCGCTTCGACCTGCGGCCCAACAAGAACCACACGGCGTGCCAGCCCATCCCCGTGGTGCAGCTGGAGTGGAGCTCGCCCTGGGCTGTTATCCCTGTCCTGCTGGCCGTCTTTGGGATCCTGGCCACGCTCTTCGTGGTAGCCACCTTCATCCGCTACAACGACACGCCAATCGTCAAAGCCTCAGGCCGTGAGCTCAGCTACGTGCTGCTGACGGGCATCTTCCTCTGCTACGCCACCACCTTCCTCATGATCTCCACTCCCAGCGTAGGCGTCTGCTCGCTGCGGCGCATCTTCCTGGGTCTGGGCATGAGCATCAGCTACGCGGCGCTCCTCACCAAGACCAACCGCATCTACCGCATCTTTGAGCAGGGCAAGCGGTCGGTGAGCGCCCCCCGCTTCATCAGCCCCGCCTCCCAGCTGGTCCTCGCCTTCAGCCTTATCTCTGTGCAGCTTTTGGGCGTCTGTGTGTGGTTCGGGGTGGACCCCTCGCAGGCAATCATCGACTACGAGGACCAGCGCACGGCCAACCCGGCCCTGGCACGTGGCGTGCTGAAATGCGACATCTCGGACCTGTCGCTCATCTGCCTGCTGGGCTACAGCATGCTGCTCATGGTCACCTGCACCGTCTACGCCATCAAGACGCGCGGCGTCCCTGAGACCTTTAACGAGGCCAAGCCCATCGGCTTCACCATGTACACCACCTGCATCGTCTGGCTCGCCTTTATCCCGATCTTCTTCGGGACATCGCAGTCCACAGAGAAGGTGGGATTGATCGCCTGGGGTGAGGAATGGTGTCTGTTTTCAAACCAAGCTGTCTAAACAAGCTGGTTATGAGGTTTCTACCAAACTACGAACGTTAGATTTATTCAGCAGACACTTTTAACCAAAGCGATTTTGGTTACATTTTTGAGAAAACAGAGTCAGTCGGTCCCTGGAGCAATGGGGGGTTATGGGTCTTGCTCAAGAGCCCAATACATTAAAAGAACAGCCAGGTACTCATTACTACAGCAGATTAATCATTGTCTTTTCTGTAAAGGACATTTCAAATATGAGTAATTGAGGACCCTGTGAGGATCCGTAATGGATATCTACGGGCTCTGCAGCAAACAAGCTAATTAAACACTTGTTTGATTATGCGGGATTCACCAACAGCTTTTCATATGAATCTCTAGGGCGTTGTTTGGAGTAGCGCCACCCAGAGGGCTCGCAGCACGCTGCATAGCTCTAGTGTTTCTCCCGGTCTGCCGACCCCGCCGATGAGGTTCACAGTCACAGCAAGGCATGAAAGCCTCCCCTCGAAGCCGGTGTATGTTTCCCTTGCAGCACGGGGCTCGTTTTTGGGAAGCCGAATCTCTGCTAACACGTGTTTCATTGTATCTCGGCAGACGGGAGCGTCAACAAACGCATCTGAGCCGGCGGAAACGCGAGAAAGCGGGAGGGTGGAAAGATGCGGAAACTGACAGGGGTGGAGGCGTGAGTCAGGCACAGATATTGCAAATCAGCAGCTCCTCTATGCCTTTCATTAACGTTTCCTAGCTGTGTGTCACCTGTGTAAGAAGCAGGACTATTTACCCCTCAGCACTACCCACATGAAGTAAAGGCAAAGGTTCATTGTTGAGGTAAAGCAGCATGTCAATGTACAGAACATCAAACAAGGGTGGCACAGATCGCTGCAGATCTTCCCGGGGTGAATGCAGGCCTCTACGGAGGATCAGAATCGATCCAAAGACCTTGGATTTATGTGATGGTTCATTTTGGAGGGCAAGCTTTTTACACAGTGCGACATCCCGAGAGTGCTTTAACTGCCTGCGTTTAATTAACTAGACCAGGTTTAGCACCAGAGGCAGTGTCATCATGTACAAGGAATCCTACAGGCCCAGCACTAGGCTCGGATTCTTAAAAACAAAACACATTTGCTGTGTGATCTGTGTGTGTAAGAAGGTTTCATTTAGAATCTCCTGCAGGCTCTGCAGCCTCTAGAATCTCCATGGAAACAGATAAATCACACCCATACTCAACACTATTCAAATTCATTAACATAATTGTAAAATAATATGATGCCCAGTAAATACCCAGATTTAATCTAGCAATGATAATGAAACATGGGTAAAGCTTATGGTAGCTTCATATTAATCACTTAACACATGTTGTCAGAACTCGTGTAAAGTCAGCTTGTGTCTGATTAGCAGAAGCTAACATTAGCCGGTTAGCTACTGGTCTCCCTGTGGAGAATTCATAATATTTATACAGTTTAATTATGCTGGCTTGTTGAGCAATAAAAGAAACTTTAACCCGTGTTTTAGAGCGCAGTGTGAGTTTGGTAGCTGATTTTACTGGGCTTTGCACGAGAGGGCTTGATTAGCCCAGGTGTTAATCTCTGCCTTTTTACCAGAGTGACACAGCTGACACCAGCGTGATGGGTTAGATTAAAGTGACACCCCCCACACAAAAAGATGAAGTGATAATAACTAGTGGATCAACATAGACCCAGCGTTGCTTCAGCTGCGATCGCCAGGGGGGTGAAGCCTTGGGTAAATGTGTTGCTGTTTTCACGTTAAAAATAGAATTCGCTCAGCAAAGGCTCAACTGCACCAGAACGTACCAATTCCCCATCAGCTGTGGCAAAAAATAAAGCGAGTTGAGCCTTGGAGTCACGGTGAGCGATAAGGCGGCTCGTAAGGCTAATGAGAGGAGACACCAGGAGATGCTTTTCATTAGCGGGGCGGTTAAGCAGACAGGCCACGATGCCAAAGCAGTGCACAGCTGCTCGCTTCGCTAGGCTAGGCTACGCCACCCACCCGGCCGCTGCTCTGCTAACTAGCAGAAGCCATTCGGTATGTTTTTGACATTTGCTGCTAATTACGACCAGTTTTCCACTCTGCTCTGCTCTAGAAGTTACTGTAGGGATATGGTGGACTAAACTGGGAGAGATGCTGTGTTAGTTTCCCCTGCTGGAAAGTGTTGTACTTCCCATTTGCATGTTACCCATGTAACCGTAGCTCCCCAGTTAGCATTAGCATTAGCATTTCTGACCCTCCCTGCCATACAACCCCTGAACGCAGCCCCAGAACTTATACGCAGTCTCGACATCTTTGGGGGGGGGTGACTAAAGTGACTTTTAGACTGCGGCCTCAGAAGCAACAAACCCGCCCCTGCCTTTAGGGTACAGTAATGGAGGGAAGAGAGTACAGCCTGCCTTTGATTCATCTATGCAGAGATTAGGAGGCAGCCTTCAGAGGGTAGAACAAACATGAAAAAGGAGAAAAAGAAAACTGTGGCATGCTGGGCTATAAGCAGCTACAGATGGTCTCTTCCTCGCTTGGGAGAATCTCCGCAGTTAATTGCCATTCTGGCGATGCAGATCAAAGTGACATTTCGCTAGATGGATGCTTTAGTCCCTCTTTTCTTGCAATATGTATAATTACCAACAGAGGGCTTGTTCATTTGCATCCCACGTGAGACGTGAATTCAGGCTGAAAATCTGGCCTGCATTCACGGGCCGTTTAAACGCCGGGCTTTACATAAATACACGACCTGCGTGACTTCTGTGCCTGATGGCTGTGTCTGTTCAGTCGTGTTCGGTAATGAATGCATTTGTCAGAGTCTTTTATTTGCCTTTTTTTGATCACGCGGACAGTACGATAGAGACATCGGTACTTTGAAATGCTTGTGGTCAGTCTCTGGTCATCGCTGCCCAGGCCAAGATGCACAAAATATAAGGAATGAAGTCAAAGCCAACTGGATTAAAGTGAAGAAAACATAACATAGAGACAGCAAAGCAAAATTTGAAACTCATATTGTAAACCACACAAAACCCTGAAACATTTCTGAAAGGTACAATTCACCTTAAGCATTGTGCTTTTTGTCTGGGTTTTATATCTATCTATCTATATCTATCTATATCTATCTATATCTATCTATATCTATCTATATCTATATCTATCTATATCTATCTATATCTCAATAAAAACTTTTTCCAGTTCAAGTAATTTCAGAGATAGTTGTGTTTTTTGTGGAAGGGGACCAACAATTTTTTTATGTGTTGGTCCCCTACCACAAAAAAAAAAAAAAAAAAAAACACAACTATCTCTGAAATTGCTTGAAACTGACAAAAGTTTCCTGGATTTATTGATTCAGTTGAATATTTCAATCATTAAATGAAAATGGCATGGACAAAATAGATACCCTGAATGTAATATTTTGTGGCACTACCTTTTACAGCAATCAATGCCGCAAAGCGATACAATGAAATGTCTGCATTTGCCAACAAGTAGTTTGGCCCACTCTTCCTGAGCAAACTGCTCAGGTTTGAAGGGTGGCATCTCCACACTGAAATTTTCAGATCTTTTCATAGATGCCCAGTAGGATTAAGATCTTGGATTAAGATTTTCTTTTAAAGCTTATTTTTTCCATCTGTAAACATTGAGCTAATGTGACTGCCCAAAAAGCTTCAGTTTTTTTTCTTACACTATTCTTCTGATCAACCTGGCGTTGCATTTCCTCTTGCATCCATATCCTGGGGGGGTTGGCTACAGTCGCATGAATCTTATACTTTTTTAATAATATTGGCAACTGTGGTCACAGAAACAGGAAGCTGCTTGGAGATGGTCTTATAGCCTTTACCTTTAACATGGTTATCTATAATCTTCTTCCTGAGCTCCTCAGACAACTCTCTCCTTTGCTTTCTCTGGTCCATGTTCAGTGTGCTGCACACAACGATACCAAACAACAGAGTAGCATGTTCTTTCCATTTAAATAGACTGAATGGCTGATGAAAAGCTTGAAGGCACATGTGATACTAATTAAGGTTAAACACTTAATTTGAAACATAACTATAATGCAAGGATAGATAGTCTCTTTAGGGGCACCAACAAATCTGTCCATACAATTTTAGCATCTTTGTAAAATAAACAACAAATCATTTATTTTCACAATTTTATTGGTTTACTCTATCACATCTAAAGGCATGCAGTTATAAATTAGAAAATTACTTTTAATTGGATCACTTTTCAAGAGAAATTAAGCAATGTTTCAATGGGTTATAAGGGTACCAACAAATTTTTCCATGTGTGTGTGTGTGTGTGTGTGTGTGTGTGTGTGTGTGTGTGTGTGTGTGTGTGTGTGTGTGTGTGTGTGTGTGTGTGGATTAGGTCTATTTTACATTCTGGGGACCAAATGTTCCCCACAACGTAATAAAAACCTGTTATTTTGACGTTGTGGCGATCATTTTTCAGGTCCCCACAAAGATCTGTTGATGCAATCAAAAAATGAAAAATGCCAAAAGTCTCATATTTTAATTGGTTACTTACGGTTAAGGTTAGGGCTGGGTAGGGCTTAAGGTCGTCATGTTGGGATTAGAGTTTTCCCCAGAGAAATGAATGGAGAATCCCCACAAAGATATAATTACAAACCTGTGTGTGTGTGTGTATAATTTACCTGATTACTTTGAGGAACAGCTCTCATGTAAGAAAACTATTGTGTATGTCTTAGACAGCAAATAAAATCACCCCGTTTCATTCAGATGCTTCACAGCCATGACACGGAGCACAGGATTACAGCCGAATGGGATTAATATCCAGCATTCGTGCTTGGAGCCGCACTCATAGCCTGTCCAATGCATCACTTGCTGACTGGGCTTCAAAGGAAGCAAATCACTTAAGTCAAACTGCTAAAGCGAAACGTATCATGAGTGAAGCCGCAAAGTACGAACACAGCAAAAGCTACGGATCACAGATAGAAATCTTCTCATGAGACTCTGGATCTGCAGATTCTGATTCAGATCCGAGAGGGAGAAGCTTGCTGATCTGGTATAGTCACAGGGGTGGTGTCTCTCAGGAGCAATATGAGGGTTAAGATTGTGAGCCTGTCCCCCTGTCAGAGCGGCGGGCACATGTGTCATTTTGTTTTTGGTGCACGATTCAAAGACGTCTCCTTGATCTATGAAGAAATGGGCAGCCAGCAGCGGGAGCACAGTCCAAGCACAAACCATCAACCCCCCTCTGCAGAAATGCAGAGTCCCTACCCAGCGGCTCCCTGGGCTGTACCATTTGAGCCCTTCTGTGGGGGTAAAAGGTAGCATCGTGACCCTTTTGTCTGCGAAGTATTTGGCATATGACAGCTCAGGAACTGGACCATTTAACATCAAACATCTGAGTTGAGTGGCGTTCCAGCCCACAGGAGCCTGGAGCAGCGACATTCTCAGATGCTCGCAGCCGACACAGACGTGATGCCTAATTTAGGAGGCGTCCACATCGTTAGTTATTGTGGGACGTGTCTGAGACAGCGGCTGCCGTAAAGGTGACAGATGTTAACACACGCACTCGGCTTGATCTACGGGCCACTCTCCACCATCTATGATGCATGAGCGCAGAGGCATGGTTCATCTATCTGCCCAAAGATGGGGGCACTCTGAGGCAAGCCTTCGGATTTCCCTGGCGGGGAGGGGGGCTGAGGAAGCCACGGGATACACTGCTCCTTCATCGAAATGCCGTCTTCTGGGTGGAGCAGCCATAATGAGTTTAGTTGTCATTGTGCGGACTGGCTCACTAGGTCATCCTGCTATCGCCTCCATCAATTCCAAAATATTAACTGTGAAAGTTTCACTAAGGTGCTATAGCAAGTCAAAACCAAAGTGTCTCAATTATCATCTTCAGCTCTATGATCATGACCATGGATCAGAGACTAAGAATTTCAATCTTGTTGGTCATTGTGCAAAGAAACACTAATAAATAGGAAATTATAAATATGTAAGACATGTAAGAAACATTCTCAGACATGGGCATAAGACGTAAGACAGAAAACATCTAAGCTTTATCAAACATGCGAGATCATTCCAGGATCTGGTCTTAAGTATCCCTCTCTTTGGCCTTTTGCTGCTTGATGACCTCTGTTGTGTAAGGTTATGCATCACACACACACATACACACGCACACACACACACAACGTACTCTGGGAATCCACACCATGGTGGATCTTTAGCTGTGCATCTCCAGTTTTCTGTCAGCAAGGTGATGTAACATGAACTATTGAAGGGCGAAAGAAGCAGGCAACATAAACAGGAATCCAGAATGATTTGGGAATCCACAAGGATCTGGGAATCCACAAGGATCTGGGAATTCAGAGACTGTAAACGTTATTTAGGTTTTTAGTAAAAGAGAAGTATTCATGGGTCTGTATCTATTTGTTTTTATGACTACACATCCAAAACTGGGTTGCAGTCAAGGGCAGGTTTGTTGTTTCAGGGCCCCATTAAAAAACACACCCCCCCCCCCCACCCAGGTGTTTCAGTTAATATCTAGTGAGTAGAGCCAGAAGGTGGTGGCTAGCTAACTAGCTGGTTAGCAGAACATGCTTTTTTAGCATTTCAAAAATCTGGAACATTGTTTATTTAATATTCACTGTGGTGACTGCTTGTGGCCAACAGGGGACCGACAAACCTCAAGGGCCCCACACAAATGCATGGTTTGTCTGGTGGTAAAGACCATGGCTGGTTGCGACCCTAAGGCTGCGTTCGCACGGCAAGCTGTGAAATTTTTGCACTGTTGTAAGTCAATGGGGGCAACGCCATCTCTGGCACCAGGGCCGCCCCGGTTTTTGCCTCTTTGCTGCGCCTATCAAAGTTTGAATCGATTGAACTTTCACCTTGTTCGCTGACCACTGGGAAAGCGGCATCCAATCAGATCTGCGGTTTGTGACGGGTAGGTTTGGCGACTCGGAAACCAAATCGCTTAGAAACATGGAGGAGTGTAGTGTCCCAGTACCCCAAATTATTTAACGTTCTATAAAATCATATCGAGACTTTTTCAGAAAAATTCTGCTTGGAGGTGTATAACTGCAGAGATAGGGATGCACTTTAGTAAGCATATTTAGCTAATGACTCTAAAGTACACGTACTTATAAACGCACTTTTCGATCCAACAGCAAGTAAACAAAAGCTTTTTTTGTGTAAGCCAACAATGTAACTCATTTTACTTCAAGCAGAAAAACACTTTGCAATCGCACTTATTGTTATGGTACACACTCTTTCATGCCGTAGTCTTCACCCGTCCAGTGCCTTTTGCAAGTGCCGGGCACTTCGCTACTAGTGGTGTGAACGCAAAAGCCAATTATTCACCTGTGCTGTGCAGGTCGTCGCTTTCTGTGTGGACACAGTCTAAGTCAGGTGCTTTGTGGACACAGTCTAAGTCAGGTGCTTTGTAGACACAGTCTAAGTCAGGTGCTGTGGGGTCACAGTGCTGCCCATGGATCTCCTTTGCTGATCAGTGTTTTTTTTTCTGATTGATGTGTTTTTATAGTGTTGAATAAGGCTGTGTTCATGAAAAACGGGAAAGGATATTGTGTTTGGGAGAAATGGGAATAGTGATTGTGTTTGGGAGAAATTGTAATAGTGATTGTGTTTGGGAGGAATGGTAATAGTGGTTATATTTGGGAGAAACAGGGAGCATGATTGTGTTCAGAAGAAATGGAAAGCAGGATTGTGTTTTGGAGAAAGGGGAAGCGTAATTGTGTTCGGGAGAAACAGGAATGTCATTGTGCCTTAGAGAAAGGGAAGCATGATTCTGTTTGGGAGAAAGGGAATTATGATTGTCTTCAGGAGAAACAGGGAATGTGATTGTGTCAGAGAAACGGGAAGAGTGATTGCGTTCTGCGGGTGATTGTAAATTCTGAGATGGGAAGCGAAAAGACAGATTTACTGCCAGAACTCATGTAGAGCAGCGCTGGACAGGGCTGCAGGGTCCGTCAGGTGGTGCGACAGGAAGTCCACTGCAGCATTGTCTCCTGGGAAGCCCTGTCCTTATCTCCCATCTCCTCAACCTCTAAATCTGGCCCGTCAACAGCTACCATCTCTGGAGGCATCGCTATCCCCATCTCTGCTTGGGAGCAGCACTCAGCATCAGTCTCGCTTGGTCATGTTCAGAGCGGGTGCTCCATAGCATGGCACCCCCTATTGACCGGATGTGGGTATTACAGCTGCACCTCACAGGATGGCAGACTTATTGCGATTTCAGCTGCCCTTATTCCAGACCATGTGTTTATTTTTAAACACTGGTACAGAAAAATGAAATGTGATCGCACAGTAACGCCCCTGTTTCCTGCACTTACTGAACAGCTCACTGTGACTGGGTGGACATGGTGCTGGGTCTTGTGGGCAGTGGTGGCTTAATGGTTAGGGAAGCATGCTTGTAATTGAAAGACTGCAGGTTTGACTCCCTGACCAGCAAGGCACCACTGAGGTAGTTTGAGCAAGGTATCACCCCCAAGCACTGCTCCCCGGGCGCTGAATTAGCTGCCCCCTGCTATGTCATGACATCACCTATGGGTTAAATGCAGAGGACACATTTCGTTGTGGTGTGTCAACAATGACCACTGATCACTAAATTCTAATTAAATCAGGCATGACTGTGTTCCCAGAGTTCTCTGCCTTCTGTTTCCTCTGTTGTTTTGCACACTGCTCTGGAAGCTGTGTCATTGATGGAAAGCACAGGGGAAAGGGTGGAGACTTCAGACGTGCATGGATCTGAACAGGCGGCTTCATGCATGCAGCCCTGGCATGTGGTGAGTCCCCACAGAGGGGTTTGGATCAGGGTCAGGGGCAATGTTAGGGTTACAGATATGGACAATATATGGGGTAAGCTGATATTTAACACATTTACAAGTTTTTTCATGGTTTGTTTCCAAACGCAGTCAGAGCCATTGTAGTCCTTATACACTTAATGCAAAGTGATTTATTCTCATGATTATTATTATGAATCTATTTATAGTTGATTAATAATTGCATGAACAAGCACTGACCGTATTAAAATGCATGGCATATTTAATATGATGTACACTGACCTACTATTGTGATACGCAATCATAGTCACCTATTGAAAAATTTGAGATATTTTTCAGCACAGGGAAGACCTGAGAAGTCCTGCTACAACTACAACTTTTGTTTGAATAACTTGATTTATGGAGCAGAGAGTTTCGTCTGGTGGGTGGCACGGTGGTACAGTGGTTAGCGCTGCTGCCTCTTAGTAAGTGGGTCCTGGGTTTGGTCCCGGGTCCTTTCTTTGTAGCATTTGCATGCTCTCCCCGTGGTTCGGTGGGTTTTCGCCAGGGGCTCCAGTTTCCTCCCACGGTCCAAAAGTAGGTTGATTAGTGAGTCTAAATTGTGAGTCCGTATGCCCTGTGGTGTGTTGCTAACTACCCAGGGTTGGTTCCCGCCTGAACCCATTGTTCCCGCGATAGGCTCCATGACCCCAGTTGGGATTAAGTGGTTTTGAAAATTGGATGGAGTTTCATCAGTAAAAAGAGAGCAGTCCCCACTCAAACCATGCATTTGTGCGGGCCCCCTTTTGGCCACAAGCAGTCACTACACTTTTGGTTACGGTTTCACCCAGAATGGAAAGCACATTAAAATCACAGTTAATCTTAGTTATGTCCTGATAATCCAGCTGTGTGATGCTGGTAGATGTGATGGGCCCAGGAAACGCGTGGAGAAGCTCATCTGCCAGCAGGAAATCCTGCCAGAGCTTCATATGGGTAGGATCAACTGTGCTCCCCGTCAAAGCGGTGCTGTTTAGTGCCTCCATGCATTTCTGGGGTGGGGGGAGGGGGCAGGTGAGGTTTGGGCCCCTCCTGTTGGTCACAGACAGTCACTACACAAAATATTAAATAAACATGTTCCTTATTTAGGAATAGCTGCTAACCAGCTAAGTATGTACAATCTTCTGACTCTACTCAGTAGCTAACGGAAACATAATATATGACCGTGAAGCGATCATATCCCCAAAGTGACTTTTTGAGTGGTCCCCAGTAATCTACACAGTCGCCTCTGACAATCTGCAGCATGCACTGTGCCTTAGTCTGAGGCTCCAACGGCTGCAATGTTGTCTGGTCTAATGCACTGGATCTGGGACATGCGTCTGCACAGTGCTGCGGTTCTCCAGATACAGAGAGGTCCTGCTGGGAACGGTTTGCTCTCATTCTGACATCTCTAGAGTATCATTGGAGCAGTGTGAGTGATTGGAGAAGCAATTAATCTGTTGAAATTCAGCTTCAAAAGGCATCAGAGATGCAAGGTGATGAGGAGCAAGTCAAACTGGATCATGACACAGTATTGGCTGCTCCTGTGTTATGCAATGTTAGCTGTTCCAGTGTGATGCAGTGCTGACTACACCGATATGATACAGTGCTGGTTTTGCTGGCACGTGATGCAGTGCTGGTTACACTGGTGTGTAATGCGCTGCTGGCTGCACCGATATGATACAGTGCTGGTTTTGCCAGCACATGATGCAATGCTGGCTGCTCATGCATGATACCATGCTGCCTGCATCAGTATGTGATGCAGTGCTGGCTGTGCTGGTGTATGAGGCAGTGCTGCCTGTGTTGGTGTGTGATGCAGTGCTTACTGTGCCTTCATGTGACACAGTGCTGCCTGTGCCAACGCGTGATACAGAGCCGGCTGCTCCTGTGTGATACAGTGTCAGCTGAACTAGTACGTAATATGGTGCTGGCTGCTCTGGTGTGTGATGCAGGGCTGGCTGCACCGGTGTGTGATGCAGTGCTTGCTGTGTCAGTGTGTAATGCAATGGTCACTGTGCCTGTGTGTCGCATCACTTAGCGCCTTCTGGCAGCACACCGCAGCATTGAGGGTTCCCCCCTCCCCACACACACAGCAGAGACTGTATATTCTATGTGACATAGCTATGTAAGCACCATCGAAGGCAAGCAGTGGGAGTCACCCTCAACAACAGCCTACCCACAGCCCCATAATGCAGAGGCTCCCCATAACTGGATCCTGTGAGTCACTGGGGGGGGTTGAGGGGGGTTAAGGCTAATAAAGCAGGAATATTAGGAATATTAAACTCAGCATGGCAGAAAAGCAAACAAGAGGTGGTCACGGGTCTCCAGCTGGTTGTCTGGCAGAGAAGAAGAAGGGCTCATTGAATTGATCACATGCTGTCAGGGATATGCCGTCCTGAATCGATCATGAATTGGCGGGGATATGTCGTCTGGGCAATGCACTCAACTGATCATATACTGTCAGGGTACGCTGTTTGGGCTATGTGCTGGATCGATCAAACACTGCCAGGATACGCTATCCGGGCTACACATTGAATCGACCACACACTGTCAGGAATACGCTGTCCAGGCTACCTGCTGAATCCATCACACGCTATTGGGATACGCTCTCTGGGCTACGCTTTCTGGGCTACACACTAAATCAATCACATCAATGGGGATACGCTGTCCAGGCTACACACTAAACTGATCACACACTATCGGGGATACATGGTCCAAGCTACACACTCACTCAATCACACACTGTCAGGGATATGCTGTCCGGGCATCCTGCTGAATTGATCTGTTGTCTGTGTGTTTATGTGTGTGTGCGTGTGTGTGTGTGTGTGTGTGACCTGGTTTACCTATCCTTATGGGGACACAATGTCCCCATAATGTGATAAATATCCGTTTTTTTTCCCTTATGGGG